>CAJUYG010003153.1:0-23657 GCA_910591675.1 Galerucella calmariensis
ATGCTTCGGCCGGGAATCGAACCCGGTCCGCCCGCGTGGCAGGCGAGAATTCTACCACTGAACCAAAAAAAATTTCATCCATACAAGTTAAAAATGGTGCACCACCTCTCGGATGACGACCCCGACAGAAGACTCGAATCAGCTGTATTGCTAATTACTTGTACTTTTGGTCTAAAATGACCCATACCGATTGGCCTATATTGCGTGAAACGTTAAACAAACGCTAACATGAAAGCAAAAACTTTCAATTTATAGCATAATTAGGAACACTTGGTGAACCAAAATCGCAATTTGTTAAAACACAATTTCCGTATTTATGAATTTCCTGAACTTTTGTGGAACAGTATATCTTCGAAAGAACCGTTTTTTTCTCAATAGTTCCAATCTTATATAATCCTTTTGCATCTTGTGGTAACTTGTTAACTAGAATAACGTACAGATAACGCTTGTTTTTGTTGTTTCTACTGTAGGAACAATAAGCTCCTGACTTGCAGCGCGATTGTATCACGTTAAGTATTTAAGTAGTGTAAAATGTGTATAATTCTATTACGATGTGTTAGCACATAATAAGAAAGTAATGATGCACTACAAAGAATTGCTGGACCATCTGCTGCAATACTTTGTAAACGGTGCATCGACAGTAAATACAATAATAAGTTGAGCTGATCTTTTTTATCGAGATGCTTATTAGATCCATAGAGGAAGTTAAATATAAATATTTTTCAATTAAATCCGTTTGAAATATTCTTATAAGTTGTACACACAATTTATTTAAGAAATTGATATATGGGTTCTATTATGGTCAAATGCGCTCTTATCGTGCGGGTTCAAAGATCACTAGCCATATGTATCAAATCAGAAGACATAGAGGTTACCAAAATGTGAGATTACACCCGGAGAAAATAATGATGGTTGATATTTCCTGCACACTGGTTGACGAATTTCCACTTTTTCATTCATTCTCGGAATAATCTATCAGATTAGGTACCATTTTTCTTTTGCTTGAGGATGCAAAATACCGGAAAATTTCTTCTTATTATTTATATTGTCACTTTGAATTGACAAAGTGACATAACTGACATTTAAATAAAAACTGATGAACTATAATTTTTCAGTGAACACATTTAAATATCCCAAAAACATTTTTCTGCTTGTGATAGGTATTAAAATATAACAAAAAGGGTCGTTCTTGCATGAAAATGAAAAAGCAAAATTATTCGGATTTTACCAATTTTTTTGAAACATAAACGCAAAAACACATCTTCTTGAAAAAGTTTAAATTAAAATAACGAAATATATTATGAAAATATTCAAAAGTTAGAAACAGCCCAGTTTTGAGGTAGGTACATCGTTACATCATTCTAAAATTAAAGCTTAAAATTGAAAGAGGTATTCATAGTGAGTTATAAAAATCTGAGTAAAAACGAGGCACGATATTTTTAGCGATTAGACCCAATATTCCTGATTTTTTGGTTTCGGTAATGCCGACTTTTTCGCTGTATTCTTTTTTGAGAATCACTTTGTCAAAATTGCAAGTAAATGTTCTGTTAAAAAATAGAGCACGCTGGTAGTCTTCATCTTCGTAAGAATTTTGCTCAGAGCTTTTGGACGAAGAAGTATCTTCGTCCATTTTACTGCATTGCGAGATCTCACGGCCATTTATGTCTGCACTTTGTTTATCAATATTGTCATCAATACCGGAAACTTCTAGGCAAAACAAAAAACATCAAGGTCTTGTAAATAAACATTTAAAAAAATCATATTTTCACTACTCCTCTAATCTTCCTCTCTTACCGTCAAATGTGGCATCTCCTGTAGGTGGCTCAGTGCTATTCAAATCACTCAAGTATCGACGTATGTCCATAAGGGCTCATCCACATTGTGCACTTCTAAATTCGTTTTAGATAGCCTTATTATAAGGGATGCTCTTGCGTTGTTAATATCTGCCATCCTAAATAAAGAACTCTTTAAATTTGTCATATTTCCCATATTATTCACTGTTAAATTAATATAATACAATTTTTTTAAATCAAAAACGGCACATCTAAAAAAAGATCGAAACCAAACACACCGTTTTAGGAAAACCGTTCCATTACAAAATAGTTCACTATTGCTTCAAATACGAATATACAAAGTACTTACTTACTTTTTTGATGAAGAGTGGCACAACTCCAAATGGTACGTTTTTACAGGAATACTTTCTACCACTATAAGAGCACTTTTCGGTTTGTGTCGGTGTTGCAGGAACAGAATACCTAAAGTTAATAATAAATGCCTTTCTTCCGAAGATGTGTCAGTCTTTCCCGGAGAAGCACGACCTACTCTCTCCAAAAGCCAAGGCACAACTGATTTGCGCCAGTCCTGCATAAAACAGTCTTGCCAAAATAGTGAAATGCCAAATTGTTAGGCGGCCATCTGACGGGAACTGTTTGAGATTCATTTGTATCAATTTTACAGGAAATTTCTCGGGAAATTTTTACGTTTATTTTAGGGTCATTGATGGAATAATCCAAAAATCGAGAAATTTCGAGTTGTGTCAGTATTGTCGGAAAGCAGCGATATCCTTTTTTCTACCGTCAAAATTGCATAAGTCTGCCTTATTCATCTTAGAAGAATGCCAAAAAAAACTAAATGAACTAGCAGACCACATTAAAGTAATACTAGTGTGGGTGCCGGCACATAACGGTATTTCTGGAAACGAACAAGCTGATGAACTCGCGAGAAGAGGTTCAGCAGCAGAACTAGCTCTTGGGACTACAAAAAAGGTAGTCCGAGGGTAAATACCAAAATGGGTAAAAAGCCAACATACACTTCAGTGGAGGAACACTCCAAAGCAGGTACACAGTAAAACCTTCATAGGTGTTACATGTGTAAAACGGGCCCGAGAACAACTGAATATCAGTAGGAATAAGCTAAGAATTTTTACAGGTTATTTAACGGGTCATACCCCGGTAAAAAATTACCTGCATAAAGTAGGGTTATACAGTGTGTACATAAAGTAACGTAACTTGCTAATATTTCGATTTCTGTTAGGTTTACAAAAAAAGATGAACAAGTTTTTTCAAATAATCCAATCCATCTGCATAAGTCGATTAAAAGTATACAGGGTACATCGTTGCACCAGAATAACTTATTAACATATTTTTTTTAAATGGTACACCATGTATATATTTTCAGTTTTTCATAATCTATTAAATTACAAATACAACCGTCAAGACCGCATAATTCTAATTTCAATGGTTCTACAGTTATTGAGAAAAATAGTTGACGGAAACGTTTCTATTACCACCATAATTAACAGCAACAAATAACTAATCTTATTTAATGAGATGTTGAAATTGTCTTCCTTCTTCTATTTGACAGTATCCAAGTCGATTATAAAAAGCTGATATGGTATTACGCAATTGCTGATTTGTTATTTGATGGGCTGTTAACAGTATTCTATTTCTCAGTTCATCCAGATTATCGGGTTTTGTCTTATACACAATGTTTTTCAGATATCCCCAGAAGAAGTAGTCTAAAGGCGATAAATCGGGAGATCTGGCTGGCCACTCAATTTTGCCCCTTCTTCCAATCCACCTGTCTTGGAAAACTTCATTCAAGTAATTTCGAACAGCAACACTAAAGTGTGGGGATGCACCATCCTGCTGAAACCAAGTGTCATTAAAATTGTTACCAACTGCATTTCTTATTGCAGGAACTATTTGATTTCTTAATAAATCTAAATACTTTGGTCCGTTCAAATTGCCTTCTACAAAGAATGGTCCGATAACAGTGGTGCCGATAATACCTGCCCAAACATTAACTTTTGAAGGTCTTTGTGTTCTATGTTCCCGCATCCACCGAGGATTAGTATCACTCCAATATCTACAATTGTGGCGATTTACTGTACCATTTAACATAAACGTGGCTTCATCGGAAAATACTATCTTACTTGTGAAATGAGGGACAGCATCTACTTTTTGCATTATAATTTCACAAAATTCTATTCTGCGGTCATAATCATCTTCAGATAACTCTTGTAATAGAGTCACTTTATAAGGATGAAACTTATTCTTCTTAATAATATTACAGACGGATCCCACACTAACATCATGTTCTAATGCAGTTTTCCTAATGGATGTTGAAGGATTTTCTACAAAACTTTGCATAATGTCCAAGGATTTTTCATCATTAGTTACGGTCTTTGGTCGGCCAGTTTTAAGACGATTTTTAGTTGAACCCACTTCTTCAAAAAGTTTCACAATCCTCCAAACTGCGGTTTTGGTAATTTGGTTACGATTTGGATACGTATCATTAAATAAGTGAGCTACCTCATCATAAGTTCTTTTACGATCACCGTAACCTCTCATCATAAGAATCATTATTCTTTCTTGTTCGGTAAACATACTTAAATTTGAAAAGCAACTACTTTTTTACAACTAACGCCTTTCACTAATATGACAAATAATTCATGACATATGAAAACAATTAATGACAGAAGAACCTATTACATTTTTGACATAAACAATTGTTTTATAATTTTAGATTCAAACTAATGTAACTTTGGAATTATGAAAGGTAGATATATGCAGTCTTGACGGATGTATTTGTAATTTAAAAGATTATCAAAAACTGAAAATATATAGATGGTGTACTATTTAAAAAATTATGTTAATAAGTTATTTTGGAGCAAGGGTGCACCCTGTATACTTCTAATCGACTTATGCAGATAGTATGAATTATTTGAAAAAACTTTTATTCAACATTTTTTTTTGTAAGCCTAACGGAAATCGAAATATTAGCAAGTTACGTTACTTTATGTACACACTGTATCAAAAAACTTTTAGCCTACTATAGAACCGAATAAAATTTCAATGTCAATTTTTTTTATTGGTGAACCATTTTACCTATTTAAAGCACGCCTCAGCGTGTTTGAATCGAACTTTGAAACACGCGCGTGCTTTAAAGTTACCGTGGCAACATCAACAATTCGAGAAACGAATTCTAAATCTATGGTCTAAATCATGTCTAAAGGTTTGTTCCAAATAAGCGAAATGATGCGTACATGAACGTCACGATCATGCGCATAACAAAATTTCTGTTCCAACAATTTCCGACAATTCCACGGACTGATAAAAATGCGTTCCAACAAAAACTGGACACGTTCATGAACGTGTCGGCGAACGATCATTTTCATCAGAGATTTGGATGTAGAACCGTTCGTTCAAACTGTCAGTTGATGTTTTAGGTTGCATAGTGCATGATGTTCATGAATTAATTCACGTACAGGTTCTCCAAGGTTTGATTCGTACATAAATAAGTGCACGAACGTTCACGTACTAATCAGAAGGTGGTTGTTGGAACAAACCTTAAATAACAATTTTTTGATCTGACAGGAGTAGTTTGTAACGTCAAAACTTTTATTCGAACAATATTTAACAATGGTCGCGTTCATCCCAACAAAGGTGATCAGGTAGCGATTTTTAGAGTGATCCATCAGTTCGTAATTCTGCTGAACGTGCTAATAAAACCATCGACATAATATGTCAAATTTCAATGAATACAACAACAACAACTCAATTTTATTTGATATATACGACAATTATGAAATTAGGCAATACATCGATCTGTCAAAATAAATTCAATATGGCGGCGACGGTCAAACAAATAACAAAGTTGTGTTTGAGTGTTTGTTTATCCATTGGTTTTCTTTCTGTTTTTTGGCTGTAAATTGTGATTTTTGAATAGTAAAGTGTTTGTCTTGTGAAATGCATTCGATATGTATTGTGGTTGGTTGTGGAAGCCGTTCTAATCGTGATGAAGTTTCGTTTTATCGCGTTCCCGACAAAACACTACAAAACACCTTTAAACCCCATAAAATAAAAAGCAAACCGTTTTATAACTATAATACTCTTCAACTTTTTGAAGATTAATGGCTACTGATACGCATAGGTCTGACACGTTACTGATTCCAATGTTTGACCGTCGCCGCCATATTGAAAAGATCACGTGGTCTGGATTGCCTAATAGGCACAAAACAGTCTAACCTAACTGTTTTGTGGAAAAAGGTATCACTTCTATCCATCAAAAAATGGGATTTAATTACAATAAATTGAACTTCTCACTTTGGAGCATACTGTCAAGAGTTGAATTTCCTGACAAACTATACAATTTATCAATGAAATAAAAAGTCACCTCCAGCTGTTCACTCATTTTCACTAAAATACAAACCAAAATATCTCCAAACAAAGATAGTTATAATATGTTTCTAACTTATGTCATAAATGACAGTTAATGCATCATCAATCGGAAGTGTGTAGCGTATTTTAATTCTGATTGAAAAAATGGAGACCATAGAGATAGTAATAAGGAAGGAGACGACATCCAGTGTTAGGTTCCATATGTACATGTGGAATCAGTGGGCGTGGCTAAGTATGGTACGCAACGTATTTATGCACAGAACTGGATTTGATATTTTTCGATATATGAATTTTTTAGTATTGATAATCGATGTAATGCAGTGCATCCCTTTTAATATTGGTTTTAGTTATAACATAAGTTTTCAAGCCTCATGGCGACGTGATTTTGTCATATACCAAATGCAACGTTTTAATTAGCACCAAAATATTCATTTTTGCCTATTTTATTCTTTTTTTTGTGACTGGACTACAGGTTTCAGGTATAAAAAAACAATGGAGAAAAAATTAATCTATTTAAGAAAAAAACATATTTTCAACATATTTACTGCCCCCTGAATAACACAAGTTTGTTTTGCTGACGTCTCATACTATCTGTCTGACTTTTTTCACTAAAATAAAATATTCTAACATCTGTAACACACGTTCCTCCTTAAGAGACAGATCCCGGCTAGAGACTCTCTCAAGGGTGGATCGACTCCATGTTAATGCCACACTCGGTATGCCAGAGGGTTGACAGACTATAAAAACTTAGGGCGCCACTACCTTTTTAGACGTCGAAGAAAAAAGATAATTTAATGTTAAGAAAAAACTAAGGTGAGAAAGGTAGAAACACCTTGTAGAATTTACAAGTTAAAAAAATAAAAAAATTACTAACTTACATAAACCCGGAAGCAGTCCCTACAGCTCTTACAGCCGGGTATAGAAGAAATAAAAAAAGAGAATTTCAAATATTAAATTTATTCTGCCTCAGGTAATAGGAAAGAAAATGAAAAAAAAAACCTGCACTTCAGTAAGGTACTTAGCTTGTCGGAGTGGAAGTAGAGATGTCTGGAAGTTGAAATAGAGATGTCTGGAAGTTGAAGTAGAGATGTCTGGAAGTTGAAGTAGAGATGTCTGGCAGTTGAAGTAGAGATGTCTGGCAGTATCCTAGTAGTAGACGGAAACCTGGCAGTAAACAGTAACCTGGCAGTGGAAAATTTGCAGGGTTAACCTGGCAGTGGTAACCTGGCAGTGGTAACCTTTCAAGGGTAACCTGGCAGTGGTAAATTTGCAGGGATATCCTGGCAGCTGTGCTTACCTAGAAGTTCAGGTGGATTAGGGATATGTAGGAACTTGAATGTAATGGGGCACATAATGTTGGTTTAGCTTTTCAGGTAAAAAAAAAGGAAGGCAGTTGTTTGAAATCATGAAATATAAATTTACTGAAAGCTTTCCAACATATATGTCCCATTTAAAACAGTAAAAATTATCAGCCAAATTAAAAAAAGTACTAATGACCTTGAAATATTAATTAAATATTAATTATAGCAAAAAGTTATGAATAAACCATTTCTAAAAGAATAAAATGTTAAATGAAATGTGAAGCCGGCACTGGCAGGTTTTTATTATAAGAGAATATTTGAAAAGGTTAAAATGCAAATGTTATATATCTTTGAAAATAATTAGGTATTCTACAACAGAGAATCTAGCAAATGTTTGCATTAAAAAAGGTAACAGTTATTTACGATAAAAGATTTAGTTTAAAAGTAATGTACAGAAATGTGAAGAAATGTGGTTGACCACGTGGTATGTGTATATTCGTCTATTTCTGTAAAAAAAAATAAGAAATTCACAACAAAATTATATCAGCCACTACTTAAGAAAAAGCAAGATAAATATAAATTATAATTTTGGACTTACCACAGCAATTTAAGGTAATACAATTAAAACATTAAAATAAAAGAGACGATAATTAAGATACGTCCTTGCTGCTCAAGGGTCGGTAACGAAAAGAAGGAAAATCGAGAATGAGAATCGAGCGTTGACATCATATGTCAATTGTCGTAACGATCAACGATCAGAGAAATTTAGATCACAGAACTAAATTGGAAGTGGTTACTATGACGGCAAGCGGTAAAATTGAAATTATTTCGTTTAAATCGAAACAGGTCGATAGACATGTTACACATCAATATATTTTTTGGCGACAGATTTTATCAGTGAAGTTCTATGGTTATCTAAAACTGATTGTAAATTGTAAATTAAACTACAATAGTCTAAAACTATTACTGTGTAACAGACTCATGTTTGAAATATTTGTAATACACCCCTGCATATTATTTATCTAACCTGTGGTACGTTATTCCCGAAGATTTCTTAGTATCCACGCCCTCTCGACTGGTACAACTTCTAACAGCACAAGAAACCATTTTAGTCAATCAATTAAAACAAAAGTATCTTCAAAAATGTAATTTACAACACCAATGACACTTAGAAATAATTTTGACATTAGCGTGGTACGAAAATGGCTGACCGAGTACGATTTAGATCACGTGACTTCGTCTCTTCCCTTTATTACTATCTCTATGATGGAGACTGATACCACATCGCTCAATCTGATCAGTTAACAAAACACGCGTTCAGCAGGAACTTGATGATCGCTTCGGTAGCGCTACGTTGTGATGAACGCGACCAATGTCAAATTTATAGAATAAAATGGAAAGTGCCGTTGGTTTTGTTTGAAATAATAATATTAATACTATTGACATTCACAGAACTCAATAAGGTTGAACTTTTATCAAAATACAAATTAGTTTATGATTTTCTCATTTCCATGACAACGCAAGGTATACGTCATATACATCACAAATTCAACCATTTGACATTTAGTTCTTATTTCTACCTATAATTTCCATTTCTTGTTGTAGTGGTTATAGACCAGTATTTATAATTTCAAAGTGCACCGATAAAAAAATAGCGTAAAGTATTCGTGGATAACTGGTCTTTAAAACATTCCGCCGTCGTGCTCGAAAAATCGCGCGTGTTTTAAAGACCTTAATATCCATTTATACTTTAATATACTAATTACTCAACATATTTTCCTCTTAATTGAATACATTTATTGCAACGTCTCTAGACCTTTGAAAAAAATGTTTTTCCTTGCTCTGCAAACTAGATCTCCACAGCTTCTATTACCTCTCCGTTGGAAGAAAATTTACGACCTTTTAAACTTTTTTTCAGTTGAGGAAAGAGATGATAGTCGGACGGAGCCAAATCTGGTAAATAGGGGGGTGTGCTAATAATTCAAACCCTAAATCACGAATTTTTTGCATGGCAACATGAGATTTGTGTGCAAGGGCGTTGTCCTGTAAAAACCAAACACCTTTGGAAAGCTTTTCGCGTCTTTTCTCTTCAACTTTTTCCCGTAGAGTGGTCAGTAATGTCGAATAGTAATCTCCAATTATTGTTCCACCCTTATCCAAAAAATCAATGATGATTACTCCATGGCAATCCCAAAAAACCGAAACCAGAACTTTTCCAGCAGATTTTTGGACACGAAACTTCTTAGGTCTTGGAGAGGACGGAGGACATTGATCACTAAGGGTATTAAGCATATCTTCGTAAATCTGCTCACCTCTTAACCCTTTTAAATATAGGTACTTGATGTTGGCTCGATACCCCAATTTTTCGATTTGCACAATTTCGGTAGTTATATTTTTTCTTTTAATTTATTGCGTAACTCTGGTTTACTTTTTTGACGTCCAACTTCACACTGATACTTCTATTATTGTTCGTTGCTCTGATAACGCAATATTTTATTTATGCATTGAACTGGTCTAGGCTACCTAGATATCAATATATCCTCGTAAATATTATTTATATCGAACTTGTGTACCAACAAAACGCACTTTTATTAGTGTGCCAACTCTGTAGGATTTTCTCATTAGCTACCGCAAAGCTGTGAACAAACTTACACGCTCCCTTTACTGTTAAGCATTAACACATTTTAGACGGTATCAGAATATATTCAGCTAACATTTGTCTCCCGAATGATCAAATATTTGAACAAACCCATGATGCCGCTAAAAGGAAAATTGCTCACGATCTTCTTCATTACATTGCTTATACTTCGCCAACATTATAAACTATTAACCAACTCAAAGACCTGAGAGGCATTGAGATTGCAAAAATAACGAAGATTTTGCTGCTGGTATGCTGCTGGCATTGTATTTTAGCTGACGGTAAACAATTTGATTACTTGCTTCAAGTTTGATTGTATTCAAATGTAACATTAAACAGTCGATAAATACTTTCTATATTTATATTGTTGAATTGATATTCAAAAGACTTTTCAATTATTCTAATATCCAGTCTTCCGCTTAATAATTTTATTGATGAGATTATCTCGCACACATTATACAGGGTGGGGCAATCTTCTGACATCGGAGGATTACATCGTTATGGTGAGAGATAGAACTTTATAGTTTTGTGTGAGCTAATACAGTTACTGAGGGCACATTTTGGAAATACTTTCGATTCTACAGGGTGTTCCAAAACCACGTAGCAGCACAAACTTACATTTTTTTAGATGGAACGTACTATATTTTGTTCAAGAATCGAAAAGATCTCACCTAGAGCGTTACAAAAATATAGCACTCTAATATATTATAAGGGTGTTTTACAAAGATATGGCCAATTATTAGCAAAAAAGACCTCCTCTTTAACACTCTGCAGAACAGTAAATTAAAATAAATCAACAGGTCTTTGTGTTCAAATGTCATATACACATCATTGGCTGTGCTCAGTATTAATTACTTTTTTTATCTGTGGCTTCTTCAATACAGGGTGAAACAAAACGCAAATCAAGCAATATTTCAAAATTTTTAAATGAATCACCCTATAAGTCTTTTTACAATTGGTTAGTACAATTAATGATATTTCAAACGATGTAGTACATTTAGGGCATGAGTTAATGGAAAATCGTAAATATTTCATGATAATGGTCAAAAACAAGTATTTTACGTATACAAATAAAATGGTATTAAATTTTTACATGCAACCTCTTGTAAATTTTAACATTTCTAAGGCATATATTTTAATCGTAATTTTGGATGCATATACAATATCTAATCAATGAAATAAAATGTCTGCTGATACCGTAGGTACCTGGAATTACCAAAAATTTCATATTTATTCATGTTTCACTTTCAAGAATTGTTATTATAGGCTTGTTTGAGAATGGGCGAAACATAATCAAGCCATATTTTTGATTATATTAAGTGGGCTACTATCAAAATAGTATCTACTAATAAATGTCAAAGAAATATTGCTGTATTCTTCGTTTGTGTTGTTGATTCAAACACAATAGTTAACTTGTGGTTCCAACAATATGGAGCATCTGTATATCAGAAATTCTACCGACAGGTGGATAGGACGTGGTGGACCAATTTCGTGGCCTCCTCGATCTCCAGATCTCACACCGATGGATTTCTTTTTATGGGGATACATCAAGCAACTTGTGTATCAAACGGAACCTACTACCAGAGAGGACGTGAAAGAAAGGATTCGTAACGCATTTTCCACAATAACTCCAGCTATGTTGGAAAGAGTAGGAATCTCGTTTTTGAAAAGAAATGTATGGAAGTAAATGGTCGCCATTTTGAACACTTAGCATAAACTACTATACTTTTTATAGAATGTCAATGTTCATTTATGTAAATGTGAGTGTTCTTATAATGTTGGTTTTCATTGTTAGTTTTTCAAAAATAGAAAAAGTTGGAAAATAAATTACAAGCTTGCATTTTACATAACTAAAATATACTGTTTGTGGTGACTTAAGTAATTATTTCGTAAAGACTACAAACTGCTTTTATATTTATTAGTACTATAATGACATTAGCCTACTTACAGTAAGCAAAAATATTTCTTCCAACATAATTCCTTCTTTCCTTCCTCTAATGGTGAGAGTAGAAGTCAAATATATTTTAGATGCAACCAAAATTACGATTAGAATTTATGCCTTAGAAATGTTAAAATTCACAAGATGTTGCATGTAAAAATTTAATACCATTTAATTTGTGTATGTAAAATACTTGTTTTTGACCATTATCATAAAATATCTACGATTTTCCATTAACTAATGCCCTAAGTTTACTACATCGTTTGAAAGTTTATTAATTGTACTAACAAATTGTAAAAAGACTTATAGGGTGATTCATTTAAAAATTTCGAGATATTGCTTAATTTGCGTTTTGTTTCACCCTGTATTAAAGAAGCCACAGGTAAAAAAAGTAATTAATACTGAGCACAGCCAATGATGTGTGTATGACATTTGAACACAAAGACCTGTTGATTTATTTTAATTTACTGTTCTGCAGAGTGTTAAAAAGGAGGTCTTTTTTGCTAATAATTGGCCATATCTTTGTAAAACACCCTTATAATATATTAAAGTGCTATATTTTTGTAACGCTCTCGGTGAGATCTTTTCGATTCTTAAACAAAATATAGTACGTTCCATTTAAAAAAATGTAAGTTTGTGCTGCTACGTGGTTTTGGAACACCCTGTAGAATCGAAAGTATTTTCAAAATGTGCCCTAAGTAACTGTATTAGCTCACACAAAACTATAAAGTTCTATCTATCACCACAACGATGTAATCCTCCGATGTCAGAAGATTGCCCCACCCTGTATATACAGATACTTGAGCCGCTTAGCGTGTATTAGGAATAATATGAACTAGCGAAGTGCTTGAGCCGTACACTTGAATCACAAATCCTATATCTTGCTTGATACACTTTATACGTCCAGTTCCTGTAAAAAGAAATAACAAATTTCTTGTAACACTAAAATGAAGTGCTTGAGCCACGTGGTACGCGACCTTTCCTTTGTCATTGTTCTAAATCCTTCATGAGGTAGTGTTTTGACATGCTTGGCACATTTAAGCACTTGTGACAGACACAGTACATTGTTGTATCAAATTAAATTAATAGGTTTAAATATCAAATAAAAGATTATCGCGATATCGCTTGTAAAGTGACTATACCCCAAGAGCTGTGTAGTGGAGTTTAAATTGAGGTCTCAATAAATAAATGACTGAATTGTCGGAGACAAAGAGAAGTAGGAAAGTGTTTGCGTGTTCAACTTTTTAAGGAATAATCAGATTTTGTTATTTGTGGTGTTAGAGAGAAATCGAACTCTAGTTTTATAGTGATACTCGAAAAGCCGAGAAGTTAGCGTATTTTGAAACAATAAACTTCTTACTATAAGTACCTACATATTTTAATTTTTCGTCGATTTGCCCATCTGGCTGTAATGTCTTACTGTCATTTTTATTTATTAAAAATCAATTTTGTAAGAAGAGTCTTGAATATTCATATTTGTACGTTATTTAATGAAGATATTAATTCACTACCTGTTGGCAGAGATAAAAACTAGCTGAAATATCCAATAAATGTATCTAAAACCCATTTTTAGATAAAGTTTCGAAGATTGAAGAATCATCGTTCAATAACCTTTCCAAACAAGGTCAATTTAGTCTTCAACACATACCTATATGAATATCAAGACCATATTATTTGTAACAGCAATATTAATCAATGTCATTTTCTGACAAGAAGTAAACAACTTTAAATTAATTTAACCTGGTAATTTCGAAGAAAATCGTAAATATAGAAAAAGCTTAAAATTCCATTATCACACTGTGTATTCAAAAAATTAACATTTTTTCACATGACCGTTAACATTTCATCAGATAATATTTTTGGTCGTGAGGCACAACGGTATAATTATCAGTAGTAATAACCCGAGGACATTGATAATTGTTCGAAAATATTTTATGACAGATTTCGAAAGCTTGTTGCTTGGAAACAGACCGACGCCGTAGGCGGGGGTCTGTTGCCTACAAGCCACAAGCTCTCCGACCCTCGGCCTAACAAAACAAACAATACGCAAGGAGACGAGGAAGTGGCTGAGGAACCAGCACCTCGCTCATTGGAATGCTCTGCAGGGTCCTAGACAATCCAAACTTCTACTGAAGGGATGGACTGATGGACACGCTGGGGCAGCTATTGAACTACCAAGGAGTAGGTTGAGGAAGATAGCAGGACTCCTAACAGGGCACTGCTGTGTGAGGAAGCACCTCCACAACCTGGGAGTAGGGGAAAGTTCTCTATGTAGGGGTTGCGTCATGACTGACGAAACGTCAGTCGATGTTCTCTTAGAGTGTCCACATTGGGATGTATTACGCAGGCGAATCTTCGGAGTCCCTGTCATGGCCCCTGGAAACACAAGCAGACATCCACTGAAAAAGGTTGTGGCCTTTATTGGCTTGGCTTCATGGATGTCTAGGTAGCAGGAATGGCACAATGGGCCCGCCAGTGGCCTCAGCGCCGGAACCATGACTTTAGTTTGGCTAGGTCAAGGCTCGCCTGTAGTAGTAGTAAGAGAAGAATATTTTGAGTAATAAAATATTTTGACATTGAAATTTTGTTTCGTACTATAGTAGGCTAAGAATTTTTGAATATACATATGTATGTATCTCGCAAGTTTCAATATACGAGCAAAATTTGTCTATATATATATATAGATAGATATAGATATATACAGTGTGGAAACCACTTATGGAATGAAATTCTTTGTCATTATTTTAAAAAATTATAAAAAATGCCGAAGCACGTCAACTTTTGAATTAAGTTGTGCGTTATGTAAACATAAATTTAAATGTACAGGGTGATTCACGCAAGTATGCCATAGTCGGTGTTGTTTTTTTAATGAAACACCCTGTATATTTGTATATTTTTGTAATCCTCTTAATGAACTGAAACCAAATAATGTATGGTCAATTATGAATTATACAGGGTGAAATTTTAAAATTAATAATTTATTACACTCGAAATATTGGTACTTTTTTCAATTAGCTAAATATGGATTTATCAAAAATCTAAACTAACTAATTATTAGACGTATTTGTATAATAAACAAAACCTGTTACGCCCATACATTTTATCATAAATACCTAAAAATTGCCTAAAAACGCCAATAATTAGACAAAATCGGTAAATAATGTGGATTGTTTTCTATTCTGTTAGTTGTTGATGTGTTGACAGTTTATACTGAAAAATTAAAATCTTTGTCAAACACTCGTTCCTTGTCGACATAACAATGAAATATTTAACTGAGACTCACCGAATTGAGATTTTAATGATGATCGAGTACGGGGATAACTGCAGAAGTCAAGTTGAAGTGGCAAACTTATTTAATCACCGGTATCCCGAATTGCCTAATATTTCACTAAGTACTGTGTCTAAAATAAATGCACAATTCAGAGAACTTGGACATGTCAAACCATTGAAAAGAAAACCACACTTCGTTGAAGATTATGTGAAAGTGGATATTTTGTTAAGTGTCGAAGAGAATCCAACTTCAAGTACACGTCAAATTGCCCGTGAAAATAATGTTAGTCACACAACTGTTCTAAGATGTCTTCATAAAGAAAAACTTCATCCCTACAAATTAACTTTTGTGCGGGAGTCCAGATCGTAGAATGGATTTCTGCGAAAAATTGATGAATAAGCTGAACAGACATGAGATAGCTCTTGGTACCAGTCTTTTTTCTGACGAATCAACATTTAAATTGAATGGAAAGGCAAACCGACAGAACTGTAGATATTGGTCAGCAGAGAATCCTAATTGGATGCTTGAGACACATACTCAGTTTCCTCAAAAGTTGAACGTTTGGGCCGGTATCATAGGCGACCATATTATTGGTCTTATATATAGATGGAAATTTGACAGCTGAAAAATATTTAAATATGCTTAGAAATGAAGTTATGCCTGCGTTGGCAAACTTATATCCCAACGCAATAGATCCTAGCTTACCGAACCAACTAGCATTGTAGACCTCAAAGCCAGGATAACTACAGAAATACGGAATATTTCACCTCAAACTTCAAACAAAGTTAAGGAGGAGTTCTATAGGAGACTGTGCTATTGCCAACAACTAGGTGGAGAACATTTTGAGCATTTATTTTAACGTATTAAAATCAAATACATCAGGTATTTTATGTATGTGTTTAATAACTGTAAAAATAAAAATTTCACCCTGTATAATTCATAATTGACCATACATTATTCAGTTTGTTGAAATCGGTCCATTAAGAGGATTTCAAAAATATGCAAATATACAGGGTGTTTCTTTAAAAAAACAACACCGACTATGGCATACTTGCGTGAATCACCCTGTACATTCACATTTATGTTTAAATAACGCACGACTCAATTCAAAAGTTGACGTGTCTCGGCATTTTTTATAAGGATTTTATTCCATAAGTGGTTTCCACACTGTATATAGATAAGTAGTTCATGCCCAAATTTATTAATTTTTAATTCATTCATATTATATGTTTTAATAGAGAGAGGGTAAAAGGGGTAGGTATGTCTCTGACTTTAATTCAATTTCAAGGTGAATTTTGTAATGCAGGATATTCAACTTTTTTAGTCATTGCATTGGTAACATGTAAAGAATAGAAGACAGGGGATGATTGTAATAAGAACAAAATTGCGTATTTATAAGTATAACAACGCAGTGTCATCCGAAAAAAATTGTATGCAAAAATTCATCTCAATCTGCTTTAAGATTCAGCTGCAATATTTGACCCGGACATAAATCCAAAATTATAAAGGAAATAAATAAATCAGTTCTGCGTTTGTTCTAGTTATAAAGTTAGACAAAAAAGATATATTTTGTGGAGAATTGGAAAACATTTATTATTAATAGGACTCGATGAAATTTATTGTTTTGATTGAAAAATATTGTTATGCGACGATTGAGATTTATTAAAATAGATATTCGGTTGACTAGAATGTAACAAAAGGTTTGCATGTTCTAGTATTGACAAAAGTTTATACACATTGTTCGTAGAAAGGGGTATAATTAGAAATATATGAGAAAAATATGTTTACAGACAAAATACAATAAGTTGCTATTTATATTTTATAAGTGAGATCTGTAATTTTTGAAAATTCAACTCTTCCAAAAAATGAAATTAAGGGGTCTATTCTGTAAGTAGGTATGTACAATGCCGTTGATGAACGAATATCGTTTACGTACGTACTGGTCCATTAATTGTACCTCAAAAACTCTTCAAAACCACTAATTTGCTTTACATTCCTTTCTAATTTTCCGCGGGAGCGCCATGTGGGTTGGTCTGCTAGATAAACTTCCGTGAGCCGATTTTACTTCTCTCGTGGTTGAGGCAATATCTATGAAAAAATCATATATAGTCAAATGCAGTCTTATCATGCGGGTCATACGATTCAACAAAGACATACTCGCCGTTTTTGTTTTCTTTTATTGCGTTTAAGGGGCATCTACCAAATTCGACCTTGCACAATTATGCTTTGTATATTTTTTTGTTTCCCTACGTCCTCACGTTTAATTTCACATAACGAAAATTTTATTAGAAATATGAAAGCTCCGCAACATGTAGGTAGCCAAGCGGTCCAAGCGGATTTTGGTTCACGTACTACTCTATAAGCTTCGTCAGTACTGAACTGGGAGACCGGCGAGCGTTGTATCAACAATGGAACGGCACGCGACTACCGAAGCAGAGAGACAATGCCAGTCATAGAAGGATAGAAAAGCGAGAGATGGATTTTTATCCCATATTTTAGTGGTAGCAACCGAATTTCAATAAGGAATTGTACGGTCATAAGTAATTTGAGGATTCGGAGATTTTTATATAGTATTCATAAAGCTTCAAATTAGACTTCTTATCAATTAGTTTTTCCATTTAATCCATATTCAATTCTTTACAAGGGCTCAAACTTTGCTTAATATGTGTAATTACCTCATAATTCGTATTTTTTCAACAAAATTTGGTTATCATTCCAAAGTTTTTATTCGATGAGAACTCTAAGTCCAACATTGATCTACATGATATATTTTTTTCTTAATTTTCAATACATCCATTACCTCAAAATTCTTTGCCAAAAATATTTCGATATTTTGTCAAATCGCTGCCGATAGATTCCCCTTAATCGTAACATCCATCAGTGCCAACTAATGATGGAAAAAAAATATATAAAATCCGTAAGATGAATAAGACAGACTTATGCAATCTTGATGGGAGAAAAAAGGATATGTAGGTATTTAGTTTTCAGCGATTCTAAAAATTCTTTCACCAGCGAAGTTCTTATTTAAATGTCACTTTTGTGACTTTAGCAATTCAACGGAATAATATGAATAATAATAAGCAATTTTCCTGTAATTTGCATCATCTGATAGAGATTATTTCGAGAATGAATGAAAAAGTGAAAATTCGTCAACCAGTGTACAGGTAATATCAATCATCATTATTTTCTCCGGGTATATTTGTAATCTCACATTTTGGTAACCTCTGTGTCTTCTGATTTGATACATATGAGGTCTGTTCCAACCGCAATCAGAAACTGTCAGAAACGATCAGAGAATAACTAGTCACAGCAAACAACGAGTTTACTTTCGCGTAATTCTTATTACTGATTGCAATGGTCGACTATTCTCTGACAGTTTCTAACAGTTTGTGATTGCAGTTGGAACAGACCTATTGCTAGTGACCTTTGAACCTGCACCATTAGAGCGCTCTTGACTATAGTCATTTACATTATAAATTACTATAAACTTTCACAGTTCTTTGAACTTTAAATTCTAGTGTCTTTTAGCCAATAAAACATCCCATCAGGAAGTTGCTATTTCCATCTTTAGTTACATGACTTTTTGTAATGAAACAAAGAAGCATTTATGAATTCTCAATTTTCAGTTTTCTCCTAAGATATCTGTTTTACAGCTTTTTCAAATTATTTTTCGCAAATTAGTACTAATATATTCAACAAAAAACAGGGAATCAGTTTAACACCTCACTATTTATTTAAAATAGAAAAAAGGTCAATGAACCCTTTTGAAAAGAAGTAACTGAAGTAAAATTATAAGTGATAATGGAATACTGAGACGCAGACCGCAGTGCTGGTTCTTGAAAGGGATTATTTAGAAGTTAGTTATATTTGAGACGAGGTCGGAAGTTCAAATAATAACAAAACATAACACATTCACTTTATCTTTACATGCAGTAATATTTGTGCATGAGCACGAACTTAACAAGTATATTACAATTGAATCAATGTCTAAATCTGTTTATTTTATGCTTTTGCAGGTGGTCATCGTGGGTAATGGTGGGGTAGGCAAATCAAGCATGATCCAAAGGTACTGCAAAGGAACTTTCACCAAGGACTATAAAAAAACGATTGGAGTAGATTTTTTAGAAAGACAAATTGAGTAAGTTTGTTTGGTATAATTGATTATTTATTAATGTTTAACCATAACTTAATATCTAGAACTAACTATAGTTTTACAATATATTTGACATAAAGCTTCCTTTGATAACTGAGGTGGAAAATATCAACATGGCTTAATTTTTTTCGGTTTTGTGTGGACATACATTGTGAAAAGTTTATTCGAGCCATGCGATTTACAGTGCGACAAGGAAAATATGAGAAAAACACTTGAAAGAGAGAGAGAAGAATAATTGTGCGCACTCAGCTGTTGCCAAATGTATTTATCTGTAAAAGTTATTCCCAATTTTTGTCGGCAACAATATTAAATACCAATAATTGTTAAATCGAGAGCAGTGTATAGATTTCATTTATTGCAGATTGTAATTGGTCCATTCATTTTCTTGAACTATATTATTCTATTTTTATCTGTTTTGATCTCACTTATTTTTCAAAAAGTCAATAATATTACCAATCTCGAATTTCTCCCAATTAATACTGCGTTATCCCGTATTAAAAGTTAAATGCAAAACAAGATAATTATTTCTTAGAAAGTACCAAACATTTCAAACTGGCAACGCTGCTTTCATATCAGATTGGTAGCTGGAACTGAAAACACGCTCAACCACAGATTATAAAGAGAAAGGATACGGAAACTTGACAGATAACAGTAAAAAGAGGGAGAGATGGGTAGACATACCCATTTAAATGTCCATCGTCGTATGTCGACTCCGTTCGGGAGCTGCTCAGTGTTATGTTATCTATGGCTGCTTCGCGAAATTTGTCAACAGGGTTGTCAATTTGCATCATATTTCCTTCAACTTACGATCATAGGTCAAATATTTTATAAGCATTTTTTTAAGTGTGATAGTTATACAGATACAAATATTCGATAATTACTTGTTTTTTTTTTTATTTAGAAATAAACTGCATCAACCGCCTTGGGTTATTAGCAGTGGTACAGTATGGTTTGTTAAATAATCATCTACATAACATATTATTCAGATTTTCTCATAAATGTCAATGTCCTTCAGAAATTTCATAAGATTATCCACGTTACAGTGATCATTCAATAACAAGTCTATGGAGCACGGAAAATTACACATTTTACGATTTATTTCAAAAACCGGACACTGCACTAATACATGTTCAACACTTATTTGTACATCACATGTCATGCACATAGGTGGATCTTCCCTTTTAATAAGATACTCGTGAGTGTAACGTGTATGACCCAGACGTAGTCGTGTCAAAATGGTCTGTGTTCTTCTTTTAGTGGGCAATGTTTTCCAAGGTGTTATACTTTGCTTGACTTTTCTCAGTTTGCTGCTTGAACTTAACCACATATTATGCCAATGTTGATGCACTTTTTCCCTAATGAGGCTCTTCAGATCTGATTTGGTGATTCTGTTCTCTGCAAATGGAAGGGATGAATTTTCTGATGTTTGCTTGGCAACCTTATCAGCGCTTTCGTTACCGCATATTCCTGTATGTGATGGGACCCAAAGGACAGATACCGTTTTATGACTGCTATTAAGTTCAGCAATCTGTTTGTTGATTTGGACAAGGACAATTACTTGTTTTAAATCAATTTTATTAACATTAAAAGAATTGTACAATTAAATAGATTATAATGTATAGAAATCATACCATAAATATATACTTCTTTCACAAACCACATCCTTGACAACCATGCACAATAACGGTGGCGGCTAAACTAATCTAACATAATCAAAACGTCAAAGCGTCAAAACATGCTCAAAATCACTTGTAATCTGTTCTCAAAATTCATAACGCCATTTTTGTTCGCTTCATTGTTTGAAGGTGTTCAATCGGCGATATTAATTGTGTTATTTGACTGATAGATTGTGCTTTGTGGTAATATTAACTATAAAAATATAATGGTATAGATTATTATTCTTATAAAATGGATAAACATCACGGCGGAGTGTATTGTTCATACAGAGACTGTCCAAATATATTTTATTCGGAAAGAAAAATAAAGTTCTTTCGATTTTCAAGGGATGAGAGTATTTAATCCTATGATAGAAGAAATTTCAAAGTTTTTGATATTAACTTTGGTGCTACAAATTATTATCATTCTCCCTTGCATAGGTGTTTATTGTTGTTATAATTTGTAATAATTCAGTCACTAGACTGCCTGCTGCTCTATCAGTTCTTACCGCACTGTTCCTTAACCGCTAATACCGGACTAGTACGGCAGCCTAAAGAATCGAAGATTGCTGTTGTCATTGCAAAAAACTACTGTCATAAACTGTCTATTTTTAATACATCACTGAAATGTTTTAGTTAAATATTGTTAAAATCATTTAATAAGAAATTGGAAAAACATTCTTATGTGTATAATTGCACAATTGTATTCCCTCCGATAATAAAAAAATTAAGAATTATTTGTATTTTAAAATTTGGTTGATTTTTGTAATTATTTGTGTTATCTAAAAATTTATTTATTAATTAATCTCCCAAGAGTTATGACTATTTATAATAAATCATAAGAATGTACATAATATAGGTATTTAATAAATACATAAATATATATTCGATTATGATTATTATTTTAATTCATGGCGCAGTTTTAACGATTTAGTGGAAACTTCCAAAAAAACTAGATCCGGCACTATAAATTGTTATTGTACCCGAGTCAACAATGCAATTTGGTAAGAAATTCAGAAAATATTTTAAACTGGCAATATCGCGGCCATACCGAGTTAAAGGTCCAAGGTCATTGACGACGGAACTGAAAATCGTTTGATGTTTTGCCGAGATTCGTATCTGTTCTCTTTATAATCTGTGGCTCAACGCTAACTGCGAACAATAATTCTTCTCTCTCTTTCAAGTAGTTTTGCTCATATTTTCCTTGTCGTACTTATGTAAATCGTATGGCTCGAATAGACTTTTCGCGATCTGTATATGTTTTCGTGTGCTGTTAACTATAGGAATTTGAGTAGCGGGATAAGAGAATGTTTCAGCTCATAGCTCATAAAAATAGTCTGGCATATAAAGCATTAGGTTATTACAGCTATCGTGAAATATTTATAAACAAACGATATTATTTATTTATTATTTAGTTTATTTCTCACTTACAAAAAAATCGTCGCCAAATGTGGGAATTTGGGGTGGATGCCGAAATAAATAGTTCAACTTAAAACACTTTATTTGATATAAGTGCGCAACAATGAACAAATAAGTAAACTTAACTAAGCTTCTTAACTAAGGGTTGTGGTTGTAAACTTCTGTATGTATGTTTTTATTGTACCAAAGAAGCTGTGTGTATTCTTTGGTTTGTACCCTTTTGCATGTGGACATGTAAGTGCTGTCACACTGACAGTGACAGTCTGTCAATCCAGACGGTGATACATATACTACAGTTAGAGTTTATTAAAATGTTTATTTTATAGATTTCTTCTTAAGTGGGTCGTAGAAAAAATATACTGTTCGACTCGTGTGGATTGTCCATATCGCACTTGAACGATTGAGCACCTTCGTCCTCGTGCGATTTGGCCATCATATCTACACTAGCTGCACAAACTACTATTTTTCATTAGCTAATGTTAAAATGCTATAACAACTTTTTCCTACGATCACTACCCAAAGTAGACTTTTGCACACTCAAATCTAACCGCAAAGTTGATGTTTTCCGCGATCTGTCATAATTGACATTATTTACGCTCTAGAGCGTACTTTTCCGCTCGCCTGTTTTCATTTACAATAAACTAAAGAAAGGTAGTAAATAATAGATATATTAAAACAAAATGTAGAGCAGTCCGAATATTTTAGTTGAAATATTAATATTTGAAGATATTTCGAACGAAACTAATAAATATTCCTATATAATTTGACTGACATCTACAATTTATACAAGTTACTGGATTTACAACGCTGCAGGTTACGCTACCAACAAATAGATGGAGGTGTATATTTTATATGTTTAATTTTATTGAAATTATAAAATAATTTAAACCTCATACATTGATATTATTTTGATTCAATACTACGTGAAGGATTTATTTCTTAGTTCAAGATAAAAATTAATATTTACAACTTATTACAAATATAACGTTGTTAAGATTGACAATTTTCTTGATCGTTTTTGCAGATTCCTATTTTCATAGTATTGATTTATACGGACAAGTTTACGTAGTAGAAATATAACAGTCAGAAGGTAGGCAAT
>CAJUYG010003154.1:2090-23651 GCA_910591675.1 Galerucella calmariensis
TTATTATTATTATTATTATTATTATTATTATTATTATTATTATTATTTTTGGTCTGTTTTTCGATATTTCTTTTAAAAACTGACGTATAAAACACTGTCAAACATTATACAGAAAATATTGGGTCTGCCTACTTGAGTATTTGAAAATCTAGATGTCTATTGGTCAATTTAATTAACAACTCATAGTATAGGAGTAGAAAAAAGTGATTTTGCAGACTTCAAGCCTCTACATATGGCTATAAGTTCATTTAAAAACCAGGAGGAGTAATTTAAAAAGTCTTACTCACACCACTAAAAGTTACCAGATTAGTTACTAAAGGGTGTGTTCCGAAAACGTAGTCAACAGTCGTGTTCCAAATATTTTAAATATGCCTTGATATCAAAGACATTAGTCACACATCGATTTCTCCTCTGATCTGCAGTTTATTAAACAGAATGTGAAACTTTTTCCTGTTTCGTTTTTAGTTGAAACTGAAATATCACAACATCCACATTACTCTATTACGTCTGTTTTATAACCAAACAACCTAATGCTTTAAAAAGAAAGTCAATAGGTTAATTTTGGAATCGTTTCGACTAGTACCTATATAAAATTATTATCTATCATTATTTACAACTAATACCGGTGTGTTGTTGAAACGTTGGAAATAAAGTTACTACAAAGTAACCTGAAGAGATTATTCAAACGATATTACAATATTGAATATGATTTTATTCAAAACACTTCACAAAATGGCTAATAAATACCTTTGAATATACATCAGAAGATTCAGATTCACATAGACAATAAACATATTAGGGTCATAGATGATGGTGGAGAATCACAGATAGTCAAGTTACTTTAATTATATTTGCTTTAATTAAGTTGAAAAGAATATGGCATTGATCATATGTTCTGGCAATAACAATAGTACAAAATTAATAACTTTGTAGAGCAATAAGCAGTATTAATTTGAACATTTCCAATAAGTATCTTTATGTTGCCGGATTAGGTGTGATAAACCATTTTGTAAATACTTCTGAGATACTTTCTTCCTTCTTTTTGCCTTCAAAAACCAATAATGTATTTTCTACCAAACCAATTCTTTTCTATATTGTTTTATATCTTATATATTCCATGGCTTATTAATATACCGATCTTGCTATGTTCTCCCAATAAACTTTGACGATTTCTCTCCAAATATGTATATAACAAATAAATAGTACCTACATTTGACTCTTCAAAGGGTGACATAGATATATTTAATTTGTTTCAAGAAAGTCAGAACGTTTCTTTGAAGCTTGCAAATTTTGTCCAACACAGATCTCATTTTTGTTCTTCGAACAACATTTTTTATTCACTCAACACAATTTTTAAAAAGTCCTGGTATTCCTCCAATATTTTCTACACTGTATACTGTTCCTCTACTTTAGTTTTCTTTTAATAGTCGGTAAGCCGACTTTACTACTACTATTTTAAGGAACTTTTGAAGATAACATGAATATTTTTGGTTTTTCATCCAATATTTATTTATTTATCTGTCAAAAATATCAAAAATGGAAATTATCAGCTGATGTCAATGCTAGGAAGTGTTGTGTGAAACTGGGCTGAATCTGACCAATCAGAGGTCTACAGAATTGCCAACTTAAATTCAAATAACTCCTCCTGGTTTTTAAATGAGGTATAGTAGTGGAAAAAATTGTATATGCACCATGGTGTTGAAGACATTTATAAGCCTCGCACCATATTCCGCTTGGGGGAAAGCCCCCCGCGAAATAAACTTGGTGCTCGGTCAATAATAATAGTCTTCACCACCTTGGTGTAAAATATACTATATTCCACTACTAGATGTGAATTTAACTATTATTATTGCGTCTTCCAGCCCTAATAATTTAATACATACTATGAATTTTCTCGCCTGGATTTAAAAACACTCTGTATGTGGTTGGAGTATTTCCTATCGCAGTTGAACAAAATCTTCGCATTTGAAAACACACTTTTATACACCCTAATATTAAAAAAAGAATAATTTGTAGGGCCATAAACAATTATTTAATTTTAGTCTGCTAGATTATCAACCTGTATAGGTCCACCTGTTTCTTAAACAAAGAATTCAGTCAGACAATGAAAAATCCGGCTAGCTTTTTGCCTCTAGTTGAGTGTCATTTCGATTTTATATAGCTTGTTTTTATTGTTATATTTATAGATGTGGAAGAAACATTTTTTTATGGTGAAAATGATGAATGTCGGAATTATCAGAAACACAAAATTGCTGACATTTCACGGTATTTGTGAAAAATTACGGAAATGGTAAATGGACGTAGGCCATAGCATGCCATTCCGCTTGTTAAGTTTTTCGTCCTTACACTTTTTTATCTGCTAATTTTAGTTGCTAGTTAGTCACTTTTTTGGATTTCCACAAAATTTCTAAATACGCTGTTTTCATACCACAGTAGCTACTCCTTAGAGAAAAAATAAGAGATGTTTTAAAATAAATGGAAGGATAAAATAAAGGGTTCAATGAAACTCAAAGCCAAACCACAATATATTTAATGTCCGTTGGGACTCAAAACTAGCAACTAGTTTCGGTAACAATTACCATCATCAGGCTATAACAAATAGAAAAGGTACATGATTGTAAAGATCTAAAGAGACAATAAAATTGATTTAACAAAGTTGCGATCAAATAATATTTTACAATCAAGTCAAAATTATAAGAGAAAATTAATCTAAAATAATGAATCTATACTATAATGACAAAAGTTATGAGAAATTTAAATATTTTAAATGTTTCTAAATATAACAAATTATAAAAGTTACCTGTATGAAATTTCACAACTGGAAGGGTAAGATCATCACTGTCATTAGTCCATCAAGTAGTACTTTTAACAAAGTGAAAATATTTAATAAATTGTGGAATGAAAAACCTCAAATAAACTTGAGAGTAAGAAAAAAGGGGAAAATTAAGAACTATGTATGTTTTCTCATGAGAAAACCTTAAACATATTAAAACCTATAAAATAATGAAAACTTTTAAATTGAAGTGGAGAGAATGTTCAATTCAATGAAATTCATATCTTAAAAATTAATTAAAGGGGGGGAGTTCCATTATGGCAATAATTTTTTAAAGAAAATGTGGAAAACCCATCATGAAAAGGGGATGTAGAGAAGTTGTGCTTGTTTTATATTTACTTTTCGGAGAAAAGAAATCACTGCAATTTATTATAAATATTAAACGTACAGTTTTGAAACGTATTGCCACGGAATACTGCTGCCTTTTGTTCATTACTTGTAGACATAGATGAAACCCCAGATGATACATCATTGTTAAAAAACTCAGCCACGTTTGAATTCATTGTTATGCTTGTCGATGTATAGTCGCGTCATTATACGCGAAATGAGGCCTGAAAAAAAAATTTTTTTCGGGCAGCACCGATCGGAATGCGGTTTTCGGCATTCGCTTGCAAAAATTATTTGTAAAAAACTAGTTTTCATTTGTCCAAAATCAGAAATTGCATTGTTGCAGCCAAAAATGCATTTGAAAAATGCATTTTTTGAGACGCCCGTTCAGAACTGGCCCAGAATGGGTACTCGGGGATTTTCGAGGTCGCTGATCACGATTATGATGTTCAAATTGACACCCTGACCACCCGGGGCTCAGGAACGCCGACTAACGTCATCTCCGTGGAACACTCCCAGAATTCGTGCGGGGAAGGAAAAACACTTGGCACCCGGGGGTTTTTTGGGTCGCTGAATTCAAATATGGCATCGGCGAACACCCCCCGCACACCTGGTGCGCCCCAACCTGGACGTAGACGTCCTCTCCGAGAATTTTCCTGACAAGAGTGTCAAAAACAACCCAAAAATCATTGTGGGGGAGTTTTATGGGTCGTTGAGCAGAATTTGACGTTGAAAACGATCCCCCGAGCACCTGGTGCACTGCAACTGAAAATCGATAAGGGGGGTTTTTTGGGTCGCTGAATGCAAATATGGCATCGGCGAATACCCCCCACACACCTGGTGCGCCCCAACTTGGACGTAGTCGTCCTCTCCGAGAATTTTTCTGACACATTCGAAAAAGACGAACCGAAAATCGTTAAGGGGGGTTTTTTGGGTCGCTGAAGCAGAATTTGACATCCAAAACGATCCCCCGAGCACCTAGTGCACCGCAACCTGGACCTGAATGTCTTCTCCGAGGCTTTTCCAGACACATTCGAAAAAGACGAACCGAAAATCGTTAAGGGGGGTTTTTGGGTCGCTAAAGCAGAATTTGACATCGAAAACGATCCCCGAGCACCTGGTGCACCGCAACCTCGACCTGAACGTCTTCTCCGGTTCGTCTTTTTCGAATGTGTCAGAAAAATTCTCGGAGAGGACGTCTACGTCCAGGTTGGGGTGCACCAGGTGTGCGGGGGGTGTTCGCCGATGCCATATTTGAATTCAGCGACCCAAAAAACCCCCGGGCGCCAAGTGTTTTTCCTTCCCCGCACGAATTCTGGGAGTGTTCCACGGAGATGACGTTCGTCGGCGTTCCTGAGCCCCAGGTGGTCAGGGTGTCAATTTGAACATCATAATCGTGATCAGCGACCTCGAAAACCTCCGAGTACCCATTCTGGGCCAGTTCTGAACGGGCGGCTCAAAAAAAGCATTTTTCGAATGCATTTTTCGCGTATAATGACGCGACTAACTTTGTTTCGGAACTGCGATATTGTCGATATTTGTCAATGTATTTTGCCCAAGTATCTTCACAGCTGTTTTTCTTTTATAATTGATAGATTCGTCAATATAATTTTCAGCAACAGCGTTGGACTTCCATCCACCATGCCTTTTCAACGTTTGTATATCAGCACCAGCATCTGACAGTAACGTTGCAGACGATCTGCGAAATGCATGGCTAGTGTATAATTTAGGATTTTGCAAGCCAAGGAATGTTGCTATTTTTTTGGGGGTGTCAGAAAATGTGTTGATGCCAACAGGTTGAATATTAAATTTTCCGTTTCGATATCCGAGGAAAAAACGATTATTTTTTACATGGTTTGGACGCATTTGAATGTATTTTCGGACTAATGCAATCAGATTAATTCCATCAACATAACCTTCGGTTATTGTAAAAATTCTCTCAATCTTTGTCTTCGTACCTGGAATGCTTATTTTAATAAAAGAACCGCAGTCGCTAACATCCTCGGTCCGCATATTTAGTAATTCATTTCTTCAGCAACCTCCTGCTATCCCAACTATAAAAATTACTTTCAAACCTAAATAAATGTGATCATCAGCTTCTATTAAAAATCTACTAAAATCTTCCTTACTAAATGTTTTTTATTTTTTTGGCCGATATCCTTCCGCATTCCTTTTCAAAAAAGCAATCAAATTTGTAAACTTACTGATATCCACATTTTTATTGACATAGATTGTTGTTTGTAACATCGAATAGTGACTCCACATCGTCGACGGTTGGAATATTTTGGCTTTGTATGAAAAATAAGCAAGAAGAACCTTTTCTGATACCGTTTTTTCAGTATTTATCTTCTTCACTTCGCACCACTTTTGGAAGTTAGAATAAGCTGTTTCATATGCTGCTTTTGACTTACTTGGCAGCAAATTTGCTACAACAGCTTTTGTAACTTCTTCAACGTCTGAAGGTAGGGACTCTTCAGATTCGCTCATTTTTAAAGACAGAATGGACAGAATTAACAAATAAATGTGGTTATTTTGACAAATATGTCTTAACATTTGAGGTTTTGATCATTGTTTTTTTTTTATTTTACCTCATCAACCTCTAGGGTTATGAGCGGGGACAAAGTGTGACTACATGAAAAAACATACAATAGTTCTTATATTTTAAAATAGAGATTGGAGTCTTTCAGAAATTTGAGTACTTTTTCATAGTATTCACTTAACGCGCATTTGATATTAGGTGGGATGCTGTTAACTGTTCTTCTAACACTAAAACTTGCACAATCCAACAGTATATGTTTTATGGTTAGAGGCACATCACATATTAAACACTACTTTGGTGGTTCTTTATTGAATAAATGCTGGTGGGTGATGGCTGAATGTCCTATTCTTAACCTGTTTAAAACAACCTGGTCTTTCCTGTTCTGTGGAAGTGTCAATCTGGATTTTACCGATGGCATGATTTCTTTAAGTAGTGAATTGGTTTCTTCCCATTTTTTTTGCCAGATATTCCATACAAAATCCTTTATAATTGGTTAGAAATCTGAAGCTGGAATTTTTTCAAAAAATGTTAGATTTTCGCTGCTTACAGAATGTCGTGCAATTTCATCGACTTTTTCATTCGATGGTATGCCTACATGAGAAGGAACCCGCAGGCACTCTACTTTAACGTGTGTTTTCTGGAGTCTGTAAAGTTCTTCTTTAATATTTAAGAGTATTTGGAGAGTGGGAAATAATTGTTTCATTCCTAAGAGAGCACTGTAGGAGTCCGATATTAATAATAACTTTTTGTTTGGCTGTTTGTAGCTTCTCAATGCTTCAAGTATAGCTAGTAACTCTCCTGTATATAATGAACAGTGAGGATTTAGCCTGATTGCGTAACTGTTGGTATCTTGTAAGAATGCTGATGCAATTCCGTTTTCTGATTTATATGCATCCGTGAAAATATGATCATAGCTAGTGGATTTAGAAATGAGATCATAGAAAACATCATTTCTAGTGGTAACAGTAAAAAGGTTTTCAAATATATACGATCGTCCCTATCATCAAAAGTTTCCATTCCCCTACTTCAAAAACCCGACTACACTGTATGCTCTTCTAATAAAGAGTCTTCTGAGACGCTCTCTCTAGCTTTCTCACGAGTTTTCACTCAAGAACCCAAAAATGACAACCTCCCATTAATTAACTGTCCTCGCCTCAAGGCATCTTTGGAACATGTAGTATTTACACCAGACCGTATAAAACAGCACTTACTGAAACTACGCACTAACGCATCACCTGGTTTAGATGGTCTAACTCCAAAACTCCTAAAAAGCTGCGCAAACTCGCTTGCAACTCCCCTGTCGTTAATTATGCAGGCTTCCTTTACTCAAAGTTCCATACCCCCCAGCTGGAAATTAGCATCTATCACCCCCATATTCAAAAAAGGTAACAAACTTGATTCCAATAACTACCGCCCGATTAGTCTGCTGCCAGTGGTCAGTAAAGTCATGGAAGCCATTATTTCGGAGGAGACGACCAAATTTCTTCTCCTGGAAAATGTGATTCCAACGCAACAACACGGATTTGTCGCCGGCCGTTCCACCCAAACCAACCTGCTACACTGTGTTAATGACTGGACGTCATCTCTTAACGATCGGCAGCCAGTAGATATTGTCTATCTGGACTTTTCCAAGGCCTTTGATCGCGTTCCCAGGCGCAGACTTCTACACAAGCTGGAACACTTCGGCATTCGCGGCTCTTTACTTAGCTGGATTGACGACTTTCTAACGGATAGATATTTTAAAGTAAGAGTTGGCGAAGACTTCTCAAGGGATAGATTGGTGGAAAGTGGAGTGCCACAGGGTTCTGTTCTTGGTCCTCTGCTTTTTACGGTATACACCAGCGATCTTCCTTATCACGTAACTAATAAAATATCTTTGTACGCTGATGACACAAAGATATATACGAATCCAATCACCAACCAACAAACCCTCCAGCTGGACCATCTCCAGATGGTGTTCTCAGTGGCTACTTCCATTGAACACGGAAAAATGTGTAGTGCTCCGAATTGGTAAAAACAACCCACTACTACCGTACTTCGTAGATAGTCGACCATTAAATTCTGTGTTTTCCTATAACGACCTCGGAATTATCGTAAATAGCAACCTAACTTGGTCTGATCATATAACTTCAGTTTGTAAGCGCGCGAACACCAGACTTTATCTCATTCGTAAGTGCTTTTCGAGTGTTTCGTTCCAGTCGTTTTGCAAACTGTATACTATCTATGTCCGACCAATTCTCGAGTACGCCGGTCCAACGTGGTATCCAGACCTAGTTCGCGATAGAAATCTTTTGGAAAATGTTCAAAGAAGAGCCACTCGACTGTCCCTGGGACAGCGAAGACCTTCCTACGAGGAAAGACTCTCCATGGCCAACCTAACTTCCTTTGAACTTCGCAGACACCGCGGAGACCTCATTACCACTTTTAAAATATTAAAATTTAATTTTGGTAATCTTGATATGATGTTCACCTTAAATCCAGATGACCGCCTTAGAGGACACCTTTTTAAACTCAAAAAAGTAAACTTTACCGTCAGATCAAGACAGAACTTCTTAACAAACAGGGTATTCGACAGCTGAAATAATCTTGATGTATCCACAGTTTCTGCATCATCGACTAACTCGTTCAAAAACAGACTTGATCGTGCGCTGCTAGAGCACTTATAGTTTATTTGGTATATTGTGTATATTGTACTTATTTTTCTGTTCTTTACATACTAGTACCTAAGTTTCTTGTGTAATTATCTGTTTTTGGGCATAATAGGGATTTGTCCCTCTGCCCTTGTCTAAATATAATAATAATAATAATAATAATAATAATTTTAATTTGTATATGTGGTCGCTGGTAGAGTGTTTGGGCTGATTTGCCAATGAAAAGTTGACTGCTGGTATTTGAATTATCCAAGGAGGAGTTTCATGACATAGTAGTATTTGATCATTGTTGTAATCCATAGAAACTCCATAGAAACTCCATAGAAACTCCATAGAAACAAACAAGCATGGCTTTGATAGTATTTAAAATTTCAATGAAACGTACCTAATGAAAATATTCTTTTTTTATTTTCGTCAACTGAATTACAAAAAAATCTTGTATATAAACACGATACAAAACGCCGTGTTTTTTGCAACTAGTAATTTCATAGTTGTTTTCTATAAATACATTTTTATAGGCTTCTATTTCTGTGTACATATTAGAAATAGCAATAAAGGAAATATTTACATATTTCTTCAATTTATATTTTAATTCTGATAGAAAGCCCATTAGCGGCGAATAATGAAATATTATCAGTTTATTTATTTCAAAGTTTTTGCAATCTATGCATTAAACGTGAACGATATGTTGTCATAGAAAAAGTATAGTAGGTATGCAATTCGCAACACAATGGGCATCATTTTGTGCTCATTGCATAATATACTATTATTAGGCATTGAAAATTCCTTTAGCACTAAATGCAGCACTTCATTGGAAGTGCTCATGCGAAAAATTCTACTTCCCAAACACGTTAGGTTAATAACCCATTTGAAAGTTTAAAAAATTTAATTAAATATACGTGGCAAAATCAGAAAACAAAAATGGTCAAAATAAAGGAGACACGTTCAAGTTGAATTAGTAATGCATTATACAAATTGTAGTCGAATAGGTTAAATACATAGCAGAAGGTTAAGAAATTCTATCTATTGATAAAACATGCACAAACAAACAATTTCTGTAATAAAATAGAATATCGCATAAATTGTGATATATCTTATCGCATATGTACATAATATGTGTATACATATAAATACAATTCAAGGTCTTGGAGATGGGTTATTGGCCTCTGTTAGTAGTATCGTATGTAAGTACTTACGTATTATACCAATAATGCGAGTTGTTTGTGCCAACCAATGAGCGCTTTTATAATGCAAAATATTCCACTGATTACCACGTATTAAGTTTGCGTTTGGATATTTTTTAGAATAGAATTTTATTTGTTATACAGTGTGCCTGACACTTGGATTTGCGGCAGATGGGAAACTTTTTTCATTATTAATTATACGAAAAAAAAGTTATATTTAATAAAAAGCTCTGAATAGTCTACAATTTTGAATGCAACAATCAGGTAGCGAAGTTTTTAAATCATACACCAGGTATATTGAAAAATATGAATTTTATTCAATAGTAAAATACATTTTTCCACTACTAGTTGAATTTGAAGTTGAAAGTTGAATTTCTCTATTAGTGGTTGATAATTTTTTCTATTATTAACCTGGGTCAATAATGGACAAATTCAAATATTTTGAGAAATCAGGGATAGTAGTTAAACAAAAACTTGTGCAACATAATTTTGTATACCCAGGAGATTGTCTTTAAAATGTTTGCTGCTTGAAATTACCTATCAATATGACATTATTTGAATGAAAATGCCATTAGTTTAAAATTCGCGCTCAACCAAAAATTACTGATGACATAACGAGTACGTTCATAATATATTGAAAATTGACAGTGTACTTGTCAGTCAGACGACGGGGTGAACGCTTCTTGTAGTGCGTTTGTGAATTATTTGTAATTTTTGTCTTAAATTTGGCCAGTAGTGTTTATTTATTCGAATGACCAATGATCTAGAAGTTTCACCCAAATAAAATTTGTCACATTCACAGGATATCTAAAATATGCAGTTTTTTGAAGATTGTTCTTCATTTTTTTATTTAGTTTTTGTACATCTCTCAACGTATTGTTAAATGTAAATCTAGTTCGAATATTGAATTGATCCACAGTCTTTTCAATTCTCTCTGATAAATACGGTATTATTATGATTTTACAAATTATGTTAGCTGAATTATTGATATTATTGAATTAACTATATTCCTAATTTGCTTGTCTATAAATTCTGTTGGGTAATTATTGTTATTTAAAACTGATTTTAGTAACGTTTTCTCCTTTGTGGAAAATATATTGAAAACACATCAATACAATAATAAACCATTATTTCATGAAATCATTTTCTAGAATGATTATACCTACCGATAGTTATTTTAAAGAATAATTATTTGATTTAAATATTTCAAATTTTTTCGAAGCTGCATTTTATATTCATATGAAAAGCGACGTATTTTAAGACCTTTACTGTATAATACACTATACAGTGAACATTATATCTAATATTTTTGATTAAAAAACTCATAATAACAACACCAACAAATCATAAAAAATGTTAAACAAGTTATTTTCTTTTCACTCGAACGTTTAATTCTATCGAAATAAATAGAATGAACATAGTTTATACCAAAAAAAAATTATTGGCAGCTGCACGTAAAATTCTTCAATACGACCTTTAAATTGTTAAATATAATGGATAGTATGCAGGAGTGCAGGTGAAATGCATCTTTAATATATAGAAGCGAGGAAGAGAAGGACGGGTGTTGGAATTCTCAAATTATATCTTCCCGACTAGGCAGATACTAAACATGAACAGAAGATTATATTATGATACAAAAATCCAAGCTGCTTTGAATATTCAATACAAGTTAAATACAGAAAAGAACCTATTCACCTGGCGATCTTTTTAAGCAGTAGAAAATTAATTAAACAAAGATATAAGTTAAAAAAAAATGACCAATTTTCCATTTTTTTCGAATTTTCTTCACTCGTAATTATAATACCCATTACTTCGCTAGAAATGGGTAAAGTTAAAATAATACCCTTCTTGGTGTGCGTCATCGATTGTGACGTATATCCGGGTTTTCGGCATGTCGTTTATTTTATTTGCTATTTTGACATATAGCTAACCTTAAATTTGATAAATGAGATCATCAGGATTGTATTTAGCCAAATTCGAAAAGGCTATGCAATTAATAATTACCAGCTTCTTTTTCTAACTGAAAATACTTGAGAACTTTCAAAATACTGATGTTTTTCCGTGTATCTATGCATATTTTTGTATTATTCAAATGAATATAACAATACGATTAATATTCAGTTTTCATAAATAATAATTGACCGTAAACAACAAAGTAGAGATCTGTCAAAAACTGTCAGTGTGACAGTAGAAAAAGACGTAAGCCTACCATTGCTATTGTTACCATTGTCTAATATTAGACAATGCCACTACGGAAGTAATGCCTTCATAGTATTTTAAACTCTCGATTGATAGGTTCAGCTTGAGCGTAATCTAAACATCAACCCTCCCCACTCTACAGATACAGATAGAACATCAACCAATCAAATTTAACGTTTGTAATACATTTAAACGGTTCATTATAGTGATATTTTGATTAGGATTAATCACAGACCTGCCTTTTTTTCCATTTCTTCCTACGTAATGTGTTAGAAGGAGATTAACAATCGATGACGCACACCAAGAAGGGTATTATTTCAACCATAGTACCTATTTGTATTTATACAGTAATGTAACTTTTCCATTCGTGCGTAAAATGCTTCTTGCCACACACGTCACGTAATATACTATTATATTACATTCAGTAACGTATACTACTACTACTAAATGTGCAGGCGAGCCTTGTCCTGGACAACTCATGCCAAGGTTCCGGCACTGAGGCCACTGGCGGGCTCATTGTGCCATTCCCGCTACCTAGACATCCATGAAGCCGAGCCCTTCAATAAATGCCACAACCTTTTTCAATGGATGTCTGCTTGTGTCTCCAGGGGCCTAAAGAGGGACTCCGAAGATTCGCCTGCGTAGTACAGCCCAGTGTGGACACTCTAAGAGAACATGGACTGACGTTTCGTCAGTCATGCCGCAACCCCTACATGGGGAACTTTCCTCTACTCCAAAGTTGTGGAGGTGTTTCCTCATACAGCAGTGCCCTGTTAGGAGTCCTGCTATCTTCCTTAGCCTACTCCTTGGTAGTTCAATGGCTGCCCTGGCGTGTCCATCAGTCCATCCCTTCAGTAGAAGTTTGGATTGTCTAGGACCCTGCAGAGCATTCCAATGAGCGAGGTGCTGATTCCTCAGCCACTTCTTCGTCTCCTTGCGTATTCTTTGTTTTGTTAGGCCCAGGGTCAGGCCCGGGCCGCAGAGAGGAGCTGCCGCCCCTTCCGCAGCCAGTGCATCCGCCATCTCGTTGCCTTCAAAACCAGAGTGGGCTGGAATCCATTCTAGCCGCACCACGTTCCGCCTTGCAAGATTAGCAAGTAGCTCTCGACATTCGTTAGCAAGTCCTGAGTTGCCGGTATACCCACTCAGGGCTTTAATTGCTGCCTGACTGTCGGAGTATATGGTTATGCGTCGATCCACATAACCTCTGCCTAGGTTTATCTGCGCACATTCCAAGATAGCATATATCTCGGCCTGATATGCAGATACACCATCACCCAATGGTACACAAACTTGTGTTCTTGGGTTCCTGGAGTAAATTCTAGCCCCTACTCTATCACCGGAGCATAAGCCATCTGTGTACCAGACGGTCCCATTAGGCTGTGGATTCCTCTCTTTTTCCCAGGACTCCCTATCCCGGATCATGGCCCTGTATGGGGTAGCGAAGTAGTACTTACGCAGGCATTCATCAGCCGCTCGAGCCAGAACTGGAATATATCTTCCAGGAGCCGGAGCTTCTTGACGTGCCTGCACTCTTCCCCTCTTCGCACGTATCCCAGCCGTTTCAAGCGGTAACGTATAACTTTCCATGAACAATTTTCATCATTTTTTTTAGTTTTGCTCACACTATCAATTTGAAGTGTTATACGTTTTTGGAATCAGCTAAGCAAAGGAAAGATGGTTCCATTTATATCCCTGTATTTAAGATTATAATTTGAAAAAATAGTAAATTATCAAAAATCGACCTATTTTGAAAATTTCTAATTTTATTATTTTTTTTTAATGACGAATTTATGCGTACTCTAAGGACGCACAGTATTATCTACAATTCATTTTTTGACAGCATTAGGAGTACTTAATAAAATTTCGTGTTATTAAGAAAAAAACTGCGAAATAGTAGTTCGTACAACTAGTGTGCGTCAATTTTCCCACGAGCGCAAAAGTTTGTGGACGAGCCGCAAATCTAGCGAGTGGGAGAAGCAATTTGCGTACAAGTTGTACACAATATTTTTTTTACGACCACATTTATTAATGAAATAAATACAGTAATTTATATAGTTATTTTATTTAAACTTTGAACAGAAAGAACTTACAATAGAAAAATAAATAGAAAAATCAGTTGAATGTAAGTATAATTAATTGTAAAATTTGAATAATTTTGTATTCTCATTGATCTTGGTTCATAATTCCTGGAATAATGCTTAATAGGTTAATGTTTTTATAATTAATAAATTAAAATAAAAAATGAAATAAATAGTCTACTTACTGTTGGTTTAAATTTCAAAATTGTACACCAATAAGAAATTCACTATTAGGTTGAATTATTGTCAAAAAAAGTTGACAGGTCATAGGTAGCTTTGTTTGACATCTCGGTTCGGAAAAGTTTCATAGCGTGTACTTTTTGCATTACTTTTCCAACGGTTATCTTAAGAATTAAGAAAAGGCCTGCTTTGCGTATAAAAATTAGTGTAGAAAAGCGTGTTTTGCATGGTGGTTGTAGAAATAGCTAAGTATTTGTATAACAAGGGAGCAAAATGCTACTTTTCCTCCCGAGGATGAAGTCTACTTCAAGGGAGGAAAAGGCATTTTACTCCCATGTTATACATTGATTTTTCCGCCTTTCTCAAATTCTCTTGAATATCTCATTTTTTAAAAGTACTTTTCCGCCCTAGGGAGGAAAAGTACACTTTGCTCCCTACAATGAGGCCAGGAAATGCATACTTTGGATAGAGGTAGGCGGAAATAGCTATTTGTATAACATGGGAGTAAAATGCCTTTTCCTCCCTTGAATGATTACTTCATTCTCGGGAGGAAAAGTAGCATTTTGCTCCCATGTTATACGTATGATTTTTCCGCCTCTCTCAAATTCGCTCATTTTCTAAATATTATTTTATATTTTGTTGATGTATTATAGAGTACCTAACCACAGAGTACAGATGGTGTACTCTGTGACCTTACTCACTTTGAAACTGTTAATCTGTCAATGAACCATAGCATGCTATATAATATTTCTGTCCTAAATTCGAAAACCGGATGTATCTATGAATTGTCAAAGTCAAATTGTTAATGTAAAAATCGTTAAATTAAAATAACTACTTACTGATTTCTACTATTCTGCAAAATACAGGCTGTTCTATAAATAAACGGTAAAATTTATACTTATATAATATTATAAATAGTAGGGGGTGGTCAATGCCAAATAGTATAAGTGGATATTAAGGTATTTAAAACACGCGCGATAGAGCAAGTGTTTTAAAGACCAGTTATCCACGAATACTTTACGCTATTTTTTTATGGGTGCACTTTGAAATTGTAAATACAGGTCTATAACTACTACAACAACAAGAAATGGAAATCATAGATGGAAATAAGAACTGAATGTCAAATGGTTGATGTATACCTTGCGTTGTCATGGAAATGAGAAAAGCATAAACCAATTTGTATTTTGTTGGAAGTTCAACCTTATTGAGTTCTATGAATGTCAATAGTATCAATATAAAAACCATTTCCTAAGATTTGAAAAATCGAAATATTAATATTTCAAACAATATCAACGGCACTTTCCATTTTAATTTATAAATTTGACATTGTTAAATATTGTTCGAATAATAGTTTTGACGTTACAAACTACTCCTGTTAGATCAATAATAAAAAATTGTCATTTAGACCATAGATTTAGACTTAGTTTCTCGAATTGTTGATGTTGCCACGGTAACTTTAAAACACGCGCGTTTTTTAAAGTTCGATTTAAACACGCTGAGGCGTGCTTTAAATAGGTAAAATGGTTCACCAATAAAAAAAATAAGTTATTTCATTGTTGACGTACCATGACGTCACTTTTACTTTTCCTCCCTAGGGAGTAAAAGTACTTTTCCGCCCTAGGGAGGAAAAGTACGACTTTGCTCTTTACCATGAGGCCAGCAAATGCATACTTTGGATAGAGGTAGGCGGAAAAAATATTTTTTTCCGTTTTAAATGTTTATTAAAATTTCGTGAACATCCTTTGCGAGTCTGAAATATATCAGGTTCATACTACGTAATGTCTTTTGCATGATGGTACATTCCGTCTTCTACTAGGATTTTTGTCAAAAACTTGCTTGGCCTAGCAAAATTCGGAGTCAAACAAAAACAAACACAAAACAGGCCCAAGACTCGACTCTTGGAATAAAATAGTCCACGATGAAAGAAGACATTCATTATGATTAAAATTATACAATATTTTCATTACACGAGGTGTAGATGGATGCAAAACAACATTCTTATAATACAGGAGGAATGACTTTCAATTTAAAACAATAAATAGGGATATTTTCTATGTAACAACAAAACAATTCAGAAAATTTTTTGTTGTATGTCCATCGAAAGTAACTTTTTTATTTGCATTTGCTAGTAAATTTTATTATTTTATTTTTATTTTTAAAAGTTCGATTTAAACACGCTGATGTGTGCTTGAAATGGGCGAAATGTAGCATCAATAAAAAGAAACGAATAATAAATTCTATTAAACAATAAAAGTCTATAAAATGGTCACAACTACAAAATAAAAAGTAGTCGAATAAACAATAGGAAATGACAAATTTCGTAACTAAAAATAATGATAGAAATATAAAAGGTAACTTTAACACCCACTTTGAAAAACAAAACTGCATACACTCCTACACTCACCCACCCATTCTTCCATAAATCTATGAATTTAAAGTAATCTTGGAATTTTTTATGGATATTAAATTAATTCCGTTTGTTTTTTTCATCGCTTATCAGAGATACAGCCGTGGTCCTCCTTTATTTGGTACTTTTTGGCTGATTTTTGTGATTTTCAACATTTATAATATTCGAGGTCCAAAAAACTGACCTGACCTGAGATAGGATAATGACATGAAATAAAACCATAAAACTATTAGCTGTTACAAGGTCGTATTTTTTGGAACTTGAGTTCTTTACGTCAGGTTATGTTTGAGCGACCGGGGGTCGCGACGCAAAAGATCTGACCGTTACGTTACGTTACGTTACGTTGCTTCGTTATGTGCCTTGCTTGCGTGTGTGTGCTCTCTCCTGAGTCTCTCTCTCGTTTATGCTTCGGCCGGGAATCGAACCCGGGTCGCTCGCGTGGAAGGCGAGCATTCTACCACTGAACCACCGATGCTATATTAAAATTCTATGCAAAGCTGGTATTCGCAGTGCTGGTGATCTACTTGAATTTGTTCGGATAAATTTTTACTATTATTTCCATAATTTTTTGCGCGATTGATCTTTTTTGTTTATTTACAGCATCGGTTGTCAGGACGGTAGGTTGTGTTTACTGGTTTCTAAGTTTAACACGTCGGTAAGTGATTTACTTACCGTTCAGACGTCGAAAAGTAATAAATAGCATAAAAACAATTTCACCAAAATGCAAAATATATTTTAACCTGATCGAGAAGTATGAATGTCAATTTTGACATTTCGTTCATTTCGAAGAAATTTAAATTATTTTATTCGGAATTTATTTCAATACGATCGCGCAAAAAATGGTATAAGCCTCTCGAACGTTAAGGGTAATTACAACGTTTGCATGTAGATTCCTCTCGTAAAATTGGACAAAATGATATGAGGATTAAGGGGTCTAGCACATTTACTTTTCGAAATACAGGGTGTTAAAATTTTGAAAACTTGAATGTTTTAATTCGATAACTTTAAAAGAATGGATAAATTGATTTGACATTTGGCAGGTTGTTTTTAAATGTAAAAGGGCATATTTTGATAGAAATAGTAGTTTGTGAAACTAGTGTGGATATGATGGCCATATCGCTCGAGGACGAAGTTTGAGCACGACGCCGTAGGCGGAGTGCTCAATCGTTCAAGTGCGATATGGACAATCCACACGAGTCGAACAGCATATTTTTTATACGACCCACTTAAGGAAAAATCTAGAAAATAAAAATTCCTATAAACTGTAATATAACTTCAAATTGAAAATTCAACAATTCAATTTTATGTTTCCACTAATTTCTTTGTGGTAAACGTACAGTTCTTGAATGTCTAATTTGTATAATGCTACGGTTCCCCTTTTTAAATATACGATGCTGTTATAAGTAGATGTTGCCAGTCGGACTCACTCATGAAGGGTACCGTACCATTATCTATAATAATGAATATTCTGCTAAATATTTCAAACGTCTACCTGTTGTCGTTATTAACATCAAGCAGAATAATTATTTAAAAATAAAATTAACAATAAAAAAATTTTCTTCACGGGGAATCGAACCCGGGTCTACCGCGTGAGAGTCTGGTTTGCTTACTACTCGACCACCGAGGCATATGCAAATTTTTTATCTATAACGTCACATGTATTACATAATTTTTGCTTAAAAGGAACTAAAGTTCCTAGCGTGTGTCCCACGACACGTTCTACCTTTTTTATGCGAGTTTTTTTCACGATTTAAGAAACTGACCTGACCTGAGATAATGACATGCAATGAAGCCATAAAAGTATTAGCCGCGACAGGGTCGTATTTATTTTGTTGGTCAATAATAAATTATTACCTGAAAACTTTATAAAACTTTTGGGTCATTCTTTACTTAGTATAGATTTTTCTCGATATAAGAAACTGACCTGACCTGAGACAATAAAGACATAAAAGTATTAGCCATGACAGGGTCGTATTTATTTTGTTGGCGAATAATAAAGTATTATCTGAAAACTCTAGTCATTCTTATTATGAATACTTCTTTTACATCAAGTATAGAGCGGCTCTGCACTGTAAATACGAAAATGTTTATTACATCTGAAGCCTAAGTCAAGTCAAGTCAGTTTCTTAGATCGTGAAAAGAACTATACTACATGAACCTCCCTTTTTTCAAATTGTTTGTACATTAAACAAGTTTTTCTTGATATTTTCTTTAAGGGATTCTCAAGTTCTATTGTTTTTCAGGTAATTCCTAAGTTAAAGCTTGGTTTTAAATGAAGATTATTTCCCATTTTCATCACATTACACAATAATTTAGCTTTTGCACGGTCGGGAGTAGAAATCAGTGTCTATGACATCAAAATTAAAACAGAAGTAGTCAATTATTCCCAAGGGAGTATAATGCTCCCAAGGTAGTTTACATTATGGAGAACGTTTTTCGTGCAAAAAAAGATAACATTGAAATTATTTATTGACATTTAAATCAAATGTTACATTTGCTTATTGCAATATTTGCAGCCTCCACAATCTCTTCCGACTCACAATTATTATTCATTGTGCACTAAACAAACTTTAAACTACACCAAACTAGCACCTCAATTTGACAATTCTTTTTGTTCGTTTATTTTGTAGTTATGACAATAACTCAACGACTACTAAATAAATGTTCAAATCCGAATACAATAATTATTCTTGTGCTACTTACTTCATAATGACAAAACATGTGTTTTTAAGTTAATGAAACCGTGGAAAAAATAGTATATACCATTCGGGAGAGATGTCATTTTTTCCTTGGTGCATTGTAGCTCTCGGGCTTCAAATTTCACCTTATCCAATATAACGCATTTCTCTCCCTTATAGTATAATGTACTACCTTTCTATAATATTTTGAGTTGTTTATACAGTGCTATTCAAAAGTCCCCTCCCCCCTCGTATCTTTGGAACGGCTACACTTACATTAATAAAATTTGGAGGGTGAAAATAAAGTGTTGTAAACTTCTCTATGAATGGTAACAGGTGACGTAATAGTAATAGATGACGTCACAGTGCCACTCTGGCCAATAATATTGAATAGGACCTATGGCAAGTGATATCTCGTTTTAAAGGTATTGACATTGGCTACATAGCCATATTAATTTTGTTTGGGCTTAAACTAATTTTGACGGATAAATTAAATAAAAAATACCAAAATTATTATTTCACATTAAATATTAAAGATTAACAATTAACCAGTCCTCTGGTTAATTGTCAAAAAAATTAACGTTTTTAATTTAATAGTATTTGTTGCGTTGCAAAGTTTTTCTAAATAGCTTAAATATTTAATTTTTTTATTGTTTAACTAGATGTTTAAGAGTTTACATAGGCAAAATGGTACGTATTCAAGCCGACAAAGTAGCAGCTATATTAATAATTGGTGAATCTAGAAAGAATATCCATGAAGCGGAGCGTTTATTCAATGAGAGATACCCAGATCGCCAGGTAGTGTTCAAGATGCCAAACGATCTGGTCGACCAACATTTAGTGATGATAAAAAAATTGATATAGTTGCTGAAATGGTAGTTAACCCTACTCTTCAACTAAAGTTGCGTCTATCTGTGAAATAAGTAAAAGTACAATACAGAGAGTGTTGGTTAAAAATAAATTTCATCCATACAAGTTGAAAATGTTAAAAATGGTGCACCACCTTTCGGATGACGACCCCGACAGAAGACTCGAATTCTGTGAATGTATGACAAATAAAATTAGTCAAAACCCACATTACACAAAAACAATTTGTTTTAGTGACGAAAGTACTTTTTGCCTCAATGGAAATGTGAATACACAAAATGTAAGGTATTGGAGTGACACAAATCCTCACACCTTTCGTGAACAGCATACCCAATTTCCAGAAAAAGTCAATGTTTGAGCAGGTATTTTGGGACACCACATAGTTGGTCCTGTCTTCCTAAATTCAAATTTAAGCGGTAAAGTGTATCTGTAGATGTTACAAAATGCATTGAGCCGTTAATTCTTGAAATTCTGGAAGATAATCCAGATGAATTCGGCCATCTGGAAATAACATTTCAACAAGATGGTGATCCTGCACATTATTATGGTGCAGTAAGACGTTACCTGGATGAAGAATATCGAGGTAGATGGATCGACCGGTGAGGTCCTATAGAATGGCCACCTCGGTCACCAGATCTGGGGGTACTTGAAATCCAAGGTTTATACTACGGCACCAGATAGCATTGGCGTTTTGAATGAAAGAATTATTGAAGAAAGCAATGCAATTTCAGCTGACACATTCGAACGAGTACGACAAGAGTTTACTAATAGGATGTGTTACTGTCCATTGTTGATATTTGAATAATTAAATTAAAAAAAATAATTTCAATAATTCTGGTAGGTATTTATTTAATTTATCCGTCAAAATTAGTTTAAACCCAAATAAAATTAATATGGCTATGTAGCCAATGCCTTTCAAACGAGATATCTCTTGCCTTTCCATAAGGTCCTATTTAATATTATTGGCCAGAGTGGCACTGTGACGTCATCTATTACTATTACGTCACTTGTTACCATTCGTAGAGAAGTTTACAACACATTATATTCACCCTCCAAATTTTATTAATGTAAGTGTAGCCGTTCAAAAGATACGAGGGGGGGGAGGGGACTTTTGAATAGCACTGTATATTAGTGCGTCTTTCGAGTTTTATTGGATAAACGTATTATTATCGTATTGCTTAAATTTTAATATTACTTTAGATAAATACAACATAAACTAGGTTAAAAAGTTATCACTTAACAACTCTATTTATTTTTTCGAATTCGGAATATAATTTTAATTTTTTTATATCTTTCAGCAATTATTAGATAAATAGTATTAACATCGTTTTTTTTCCACTACTAGCTGTGAAGTTGACAATTATTGCTCCTTCTAGCCAACTGAGAAGTTGAATTTCTGTATTAGTGGTTAATAATTTTTTTTATTATTAACCTAGGTCAATGATGGACTAATTCGGGGATGGGTAATTTGGTCCCCGTTACCTGTGTTAATCCTTTGGTAGCCAGGCACTTCGATAATCCGGCTGGTAATTTCGCCCCCAAACTAAAATATAATTATTTCTGCTTCCTGGAAATTTTTAGGAATAACAGGTGTTTAGACGGATATAAAACCCTT
>CAJUYG010003155.1:0-23647 GCA_910591675.1 Galerucella calmariensis
AATTGTATTGAAAAAGAAATTATTTTTCCTCCACCAGCTTTTTATATTTTAAGTAAATTGTACTTCCTAATTGTACACGGAAATTAAACATAAAAATATCTAATGAGAGAAAAAATTATAGTGTTGAAAACTAGGTGAAATTGTTCCTATATAAGGGTAAGAACAAAATTCTCAAAAAGTTCCACCTGACTGCTATCAACAATGGTTTTTTTATAGCTTAATTTAGCTCTTCTAACTGGTTTGTATGATACATGGTCAGGGCCGGACCGCGACCTTTGGTGTCTGGGCAAATGATATCCACGAAATAATTAAAATATTTACTATTTTCCTAAAAGAAAAGGATTATGCGGAAAAATTAAACATACTAAAGGTTTTTTTTCATCTCATAGGAATATACCTACATTATTAACTTGGATCAAAGTACATAAAATTAACGGGACTATCTTTATCTTTGGTAAACAAAAATGTTGAAGCCATAAATTCTTAACAATAGTATATTGAATACCTAGGCGGTAAAGTGGCATTTTTCAGGCCGAAAGAAGATGTGGCCTTTTGTTGAGGCCTGGAAAAGCACTTTACTGCCATGGTTCACACATAATTTTTCATCCTACACAATAATTGCTGGTGATATTCTTTTTATAAAAATTTTATTCCATAATATGAAATTCAGTACTGTTTTTAACCTACACAATAATTGGTGGTAATATTCCATATAAAAATTGTAAATACGACAACTTATGATTGAAATTGCAGACATTCACAGCTATAACAATTTATTTTTATATTGGCGTTTAATGGTGTTTATTTTCAGCGATTCGTTTTTGTTTTTTCTGAATGATGTGATTGGAATCACTTATATGCTATTATAAGTCAATCGTGGCGCCAGCTAGCGTGGAAACGTAAAATTTATTTTTTCTCGGCTAGCCGTGGAAAAGGTACTTTTCTCGCCTCTTTAAAGCTGGTAAAATTGAACTTTCTATTAGTGTAGAATAAAAACATATTTTGAATGGAAAAGGGTTTATAAATGAACATAATGAATAACAATAATACGTGGGTTTCCCAAACGTCAGATGGACATATATAGATAACGTAATGTTAAAGACAATACAAAATTACAAAAACTAAAATGTGTTAACTGTTTATTGATATCTTTTTAAATGGCTCTACCTAATTATCGTTCCTGAATGCGTATCTTTGCTACGATATACCTGTTTCTTTATCTCTTCCCGTTTTTGAGATCCCAATGATTTGATTCGAATTTGGGTACTTAACACACAGTTTGTATCAGTTTGAGACAAAAAAATGGTCCGAAGTGCCGCAATTACAAAAAAAAATTAGGAGTTAGGGCCATATTCAAAAAAGATTTAGCTGAGTTCGAAAATGGTACAAATTGTCAGACTTGGATGTATCGAAATCTTCAGCTGCTGACATCATCAAGTCGTATTGGGATAATGGTAACACAGATATTAAGGGAAAAAGTCCAGTGCGTCCACGCTTAGTTCGGCTTATTAAAATCTGGTTAAAGAACAAGCGGTGGCTTCACATCTGAATGGAATGAAGTTAGGAAATCTACATATGGGAGGGAAACTTGCATTAAGCGGATTCATAATGGTAGTACCCTGGATTTTATAAAGTAATTATAACTTTGAAATGTTTCGAAAAGTACACGCTAAATGTAAAGATTTAAGGCAGGATCCATTCTTTGTTAACCGAATAGCAGGAAAAAACGCTTATCTGGGTGTAAGGAACGAGTGGAATACAGGAGCAGTGAAAGTCGGTTATTTTCAATGAGTTGAAATTTCATATAAGTATTTGTAGGGAAGATAATCGAAAATGAGTGATTAGAACCAAAAAATGGACTGCTTAAAAGTAAAGTAGCTTCTGGTAAATTGCGGGAATTCAATACTTGAGTAGCAGTTTTTGTGTAAAATTTAAATGCCAACAATTTTGATTATAAACCTTTTTTTTCGTTGCAACGAGTTACGATGACATTTAGAAAGACCTGCGCAATGTACCATCTGTTAGTGTTTTTCAGCAAAATAGGGAACGTTGCAGAAATTGGTCGGGTGGAAACTTTTCGTGGTTTTGTTCCTACCTTCATATGGGAATTTTTTTTCTGGTATGAACTACTATTTGACTATTATAACTGTATATTACGATTGAACTTTTTCTTGCATTTTATTTTTTTGGCGTGATGTTCTATGTATTGTTTTTGAATAATTGTGAACAGAAAACCACACTTATTGCCAAATAAAATTCAGCAACTGAACAACTCGTAAATAATTTGCTCCAACCTTTTGTCTCAAATTGTCTCCTCAGTCAAGCTAATGGAAAAGGAAAAACAACGTAACGTGAAAAAATTAAGGTTTCTTGGTAATGAATATCACTGAATAAATTTGGATCCGTTTTAATAAGAAACAATTATTGAAATATAACAAAAAGACATATTTGAAATAAATATAATTCTTAGACGACGCCATCTGAAAGTTGCTCGTTCTGTATTCATTTACTTACCGAAAGTTGCGTTTTGGGTGTTCCATTTAGTGAAAGTGACAGTTCCGTACTGCAAAACACTTTCGGGACGCTTTTTGAGTGTTCCATGTAGTGAAAGTGACAGTTCCGTACTGCAAAACACTTTCCTGACGCTCTGCTCGTGATACACATTCCATCTGCATTAAATCAATATTAATAAAATTGTCCTGGAGGTACAATCAACATCACTTTTTGCAAATAATTAATAAATTAATATTGACATTGCAAATACCATTAAGGACATTATATTGTTCAATAAATTAAATGTTTATAATTCTCTATTATTTATTTTCTTTCCTCAGTGTAATTGAAAAAGTTTTGGATCTTATGCATCGTCTAAAATATGTTGTGTACGCCGCGGCTGAAATACTACTTTGTTGGTCTCGTCTGCTGCTTGCCTCGCAATTTTCAGACTCGTCCAACAAAGTAGCACTTTCAGTCCTTGGCATACAAATAACTATTCTTAATTAAAACCTTTTGTTAAGAAAATTTAAGCAAATGCCCATTCGATGAAAAATCTAGCTATCAGCATCCCACGCTTCTGCAACTAATAGTCTTAGGCTGCTGAAGCTCATTTTTAATAGGTATAATTTCTAATCCACCCCTCTCCATAGAATCAAACAAAAATAATCTTCCTTTTTATTTTACTACACTGAAAAAGAACTGCTATTGACATGCAGATTGTGAATTGATTGTCAATACCTAAATAATATTTGGTGAGGTATTATGGGAAAATAAACTTTCAACAGATTAGGGAATATTTATATTTAAAAAATACAAAACTTTTATATTGTACTATACATTTTATGCATTTCCTTAGTTAATAACTTGAAATTAATATTTATGATTTTAAATATTTACATCAATTGGTTATAAACTTTGAAATAGTTATGTACAATGTTTTAAAATATATGTAGAATAAATTTATTTTCTGACAGTTAAATTTTCATACAAATTCTCAAGATATTGTTTCGATAAATTCCACCAAACAGGTGCATCATTGTATAGCTTATTTAAATCGAATATAACAATATTTTTTGCGGTTTCTAACAAATTTTTAGAATCATATGCCTTAAAAATAACAAACCCTATATAAAGTGCCAACATAAAGAAAATCCAAGAGAAGATAGTTGAAAATACTGAATTAGAAGTAGTTTCTATTGTATCATTAATTTTGACTTTGTTATTGTTTACATGGTTTCTATTCGATTTTTTTTGCTCAGTAATCTTTCCATTGATAACCTTCTTTTCTTTTTGTTTTTCCTTTTTTTTCAGGTTTTTCTCTTCCTGTTTCTTTTTTTGATTGAATTCCAATTGCTTTTGTCTATCTCTGTTTCTCATCTCAAGTTCGGCAGATACCTGACTTTCCAATTTAGTAAAAAAGTCTACAATATGTTTGGCACAAGTCTGGCATTCTTTGGTGTTGATGCAAAGACCTGCTACTTTGGCAACAGCTGGAACTAGAGGATTATCTTTCAAATCAAGCCATTTCAGATTTTTCAATTTACTAAAACTTAAAGGTAGGTGTTGTAATTGATTCCTGTATAAATCTAAATGTTTTAGTTTCACCAAGTTTCCAAAATCTTCAGGTAGTTCTGTAAGCTCATTTTTACTTAAATCCAATTTGGTAAGATAAGTTAAAGATGTAAAGTTTTTTGGTAACAATGTTAAAGTATTGTTAGACAAATCCAAGCTATCTACTCGTTTTAATCCCAGTATTTCCTTTATTGGGACTTCATTTAAATCAGACATACTAAGATCTACTTCGCCATCATTAAACCTTTCTTTTACATTCACTTTTGTTGGTGCCATTATTATATTTATGTTACTATCACAATATGTTTAAAAAGAAAAGACACGTATACAACGCAACTCGACTTCAACTAAACAAAACTCGAAAAAACACTAACATGACAACTCTGATGACACTATTGACACTAACTAAATCTAACCTACATTCTTCTTTTTAAGAGTATAGGGAGCATAGATAAAACATGTTACGGAGGACATCGACGTCAAGGTTTAAAATCCAAATACAGCTTGTAACTGAATAGCTTCAGAAGTTGAATGTCATGGCTAAACCATAGAGAAATATAATATAATGGGCTGAACCGTTTAGAAATAAAAATTAATAAGAAGAAGAGTTTTAACAGTTTCCAAATAATCCAAATATAAATAAAAAATTGTTGCAGGCAGATTTTATAACAATGGAAAATAAAAAGTAAGCTTAGCATAGATTAGATTTATTAGTTATTTAATATCCGGTAAAAAATACCACTTCATGAAATGGAAAGTATAGTGAAAAATAATTCAAAAGAAAAAAATTTCCGACAAACGGTATTATACAGGGTGGCGCACTATGAACGAACTATTCTCTGGCGTTTTAACGGCAAATAAAATCAGAAAAAATTGGACGTAGAATTAAGTAGAATATACAGGGTACTCCAAAAAAGCGTGCCGTATCAAAGTTAGGTTCCTTGAAATGGAACACCCTGTATTTCATCACATTTTTGAATTGTACTATTAAAAATAATGTAAGTTTATTAACATTTCCCTATACCTATCTAGTTCAGTTTCCAGGATAAATCGCTTTTACATAATATATGTAGACTCTCCGAAAAAATACAATAACTTCAAAATAGAGACGAATAACCACATTTGCTTTACACCATTCCACTAGAAGCTTTCAACATTCTGCTTCCAATATTTACTGGTATGCTATCATATACAGTGTGTTTTTAATATGACAGTATAATACTAACCATTTAATATATAAATTTCTGGCTTAATTTAAATGGAACACCCTGTATCTGTTGGGTCTGTTAAACATAGGAATTTATAACCTTCTAGTTGGTATTAGGGTTGCCTATATCTAGCTCTGATAGTTTTTGAGAAATTTTAAATCTGACATCTAGTTACCTATGACATGATACTCCGATGCAAAGTTTTTAAAAATTCAAAATTTGTTATTTTGTTAGTAAGTGCTTTGTTGCATGATTTATTATTAATAAATTAAAGGTCTCTTAAATCAGAATTTTATTAAGGGTACTCAATCATTAACTTTGCATTCAGATTAGTAAAACAACTTAACTGTACAAAAAATTTGAAGAAAGTATCCAAAATCATTCCTATCGTGTTCGATACAAGCTTAAACTCTTTAAAAAAATTATTGTTTATTTTTTTTATTTTTGGTGTTATTCTTTAAAAAGCTCCACTCATCCTATTCTTCATGTCCTCTGAAGTGGGTGGCTGTGTACTGTATATGGTTTTTAATATATTATTCACTTATCTGGCATCTATATTATAGTTACCTATAAAATGTCATTCAAATAAATATTATTCCATTCCATCTGTCAAATAAATTTATAAATTTGTAGTGTGTGTATTTGTGTATTGTACCTATTTGTATAGTGTTGATGTATTATTAAGTTTTAATAATTGACATAGTTATTAATTCCTGGTTAAACATAAAAAAGTACTCTAACAAAGAAAGAATACATATGATCTTAATTATTGGTGAGTGTCAGGAGAACTGTTTTTTAGCAAGTAGATTATACACTCAAAAGTATCCAAATAGAGATCATCTTAACAGAAATGTTTTTAAAAGACTATTGCAAGTATTCAAAAGTACTGGAAGCGTGCAATATACAAAAAATTCTAGACGAAAATCTGCAATCTGCAAGACGATTCAGAATTTTAAGTAATGGGTGCGCTTGTTGAAAATCCACATAGTAGTCAAAGATGTATTAGTGAGTTAGTAGGTATAAGCAAGAGAGGTGTTGATCATCAACATCGTTGGTCATTAAATGTATTGGCAGGAATCGTTGGAACCCACATAATAGGGCGGTTAGAGAGTTTAAATGCGGAGAAGTTTAATATCTGGTATTTCCTTAAACACCATGGAGTAATAAAGGAGACGTCCCTGACGACGAAGCTAAGAGCGGCCGTACACGGACCATATATTTGCAGTCGAGACAACCACAAAAATGTGGTCACGTCAACTGCACCTTGCGGCTGAACCAGCGACATTTTTGTGGTCGACTTGCGGTCATATGAACCGCACGTGTAGTTGAAGCGTCTGCAACCACATCATAGGGTGTTGATATATATCTAGTGGAGTCAATGAATACATAAAACAGGCAATATTCGGAAGTCCTCAAGAACAGCTCCGATTTTGATGTTTTTTTTTCAAAATTTTGTTTCTTTATATTCTCTTGAAGTGGGGACGGAACTATTTATCTTGTTTAAACAATATCTGTGATATTTATGCACAAAAAAATTTCTACTATACAATATCCATTAAAAACTTGTAGATATATTAATGAATGTTATAAACAATTATCTATAAGTTTGTTCTGTGTAGTAATGACATGGAATTAATTTGTGGACCAAAATATAAATTTTTTATCGACCATAGAAAATTCATTATTTTATATACAAAAAAAGTACATTTAATTTTCATTCTCATTTCGCGTTTCGGAGACTTCTTCATCTTCTTCAAGTGGTGGGTGGTTACTGCAGTCATTTCCACTGCAAACTATGCAGGATGGTGAGCAATGAAGACCACTTTTTCTGCAGCCACACGCTGAATCGCATCCTGTTTTGCAAGAGCAAAATATCAATTTTAAAACGTTGTCAGGTGCTGCTGGTTGTGTCATTTTGATTGGTTTTAAATAATTCTCTTTTCGCCTACCCCATTCTTCAGGTGGTATCGATGAATTATTTTTCCATTGCTGAACTTGTAAGTAGACTCTTTTAATATGTTGTTTTGCTGCATCTTCTGTCGGAGGTAAGGAATTAAGTTGTACGCTTTTATTTTTTGAAGCTAATGCTATGAAACGTTTATATCGCAGTTCATTCAAGCATTTGGCAGTTTTAGCACCATACATTGCTAGAATACAATCAATACCATCATTAAAAAGCACTTCTTCATTTTGCTCTTCAACCATAAAATTGTCAGCTGCTGCAAGTAATGAAACCATTTTTTCCTTTGTTATAGAAAGCGGATGTGGTATCACATCCAGTGAATGCATGAATAAAAAACAGATGGGTTTTTTCAATATTTGGATATTTCTCTAATATTGTTTTTGTTGAGTAAACTCGTTGCAAGATATTATTTTTTAGTGGTTTAAAAAAAACATTTCTTAATCATCAGGTGCTAAAGCCATCAATAAAACTAACACATCAATATCTTCAGCTACATTTACTTGAAGAGAGGAACAATCTATTGCAGATTCCACAATTAATCGATCAGCATCACTTTCGGCTTGATTCCACTCATATTATTTTCGCCTAGTTTTTTGCAGAGAAGATTAATAAACCTATTTTTATTTTTGCTATTACCTAAAAGTTTCTAAATATCTTCTGTATGTTCCTTGTAGTATATTATTCATTCTTTTTTTCATCTTCCTGTTCACACATCCTGCATAGAGGTGTGTCCACTAGCCCCATAGTATGGAGGTGTTTACTTAGTTGACAGTGACCAGTTAGAAATCCTACTGTTAAACGTAGGTTTTTCCTGGTCATCGCCAAAAATTTCTTCGGCGCCAGCTTCCGAGGGTCGCCCAGGGTGATCCTGGCAAAACTGCATCCTTTGATTCCATCCCATCTCTTAAGGGATTGAGCATGGGTGTAACGTTTGGCTAGTTCCGCAATTGTCGAAGTCGTTAGGCCGTAGGTGTCACTGGGTCCTAGAATTTTCAGTCCAGCGGCTTCCCTGGCTAAAGAATCAGCAATGCGATTTCCTTTACTCCTGTCGTGCCCTTTAACCCACCTCAGGATAATGTTGTTATCTGCCGAGACATCAGCTAAATCTTGGTGGCACTCTAGTACTAGCCTCGATATAACACGTTGTCTGTTCAAGGCTAATAGGGCTTGTCTACTATCAGTGCAGATTATTATGGTTTTGCCAGAAATTCCTCTTCTGGTTAGTTCTTTTGTGGCAATTGAGATACCAGCCAGTTCTGTTTGAACCACGCTGGTATTGTTTCCCATTCCCCACTTAATCTTGAGGCTCAGTGCTCTCGAGTAAATTCCACAGCCTGAGCCTACTTTCATTTTTGAACCATCTGTATATATGCGTATTGCATTTGCAGCATCTGGCTCTGTGTTCTGTTTAAACCTCGGTTTAAACCACAATATTTTTAAATTCTTTATTTCAACGTTTCGGTAGCGTTCCAGCTACCGTTGTCAAGAAAAAATAAGTAGAAATTGATTTTTATCCCTAACTGACACAACAGAAAAAATTTGACAACTAGTTTCTCTTTCGTTGTGTTTAAAGGCATGTCTTCTTCAAATAAATAATCAATGGAAGTATTGCCGATATATCTACGATTTCTCTCAGACACTTTAGTTCCATCATTACTATATCCATCAAATACAACTTCAACATAAGTGCTATAATTATTACGTAAATATCTAATATACTGTTGACAAATATCTGCAATTTTTTTATTTTTTTTCCCATTTTAATCTATGAAGTATTTGTAGCGTATGCAGGTAACACATAAATTTTTGTTTTGTTTTAATATTAATTTATTGTTAAAAACTTTTTTGTAACAACTATTTGTTACAATAATGGCGATTTTTTTACAAAAAAATAGAGACCAAACTGAATTTTTTATATAAATATCGTTGATATTGTTTGAACAATATAATAATAATAATAATAATGATTTTATTGCTTCTGAAACAATGTTACAGCAAGGTACAATATAATTCTATATATATAAAAAAGTATTTTTAAAATGGGAAAGGTTAAGCGAATCTTAACAACTACACACAAAACATTATTCATTTAAGACAAATTGGCGTAATTTCAATATATTCCAAATGTATTCCGCAATTTTCCTAGCCTCAAAAATTGTGATTTTATTTAAGACATGAAGCAGTGAGTTCACATTTTCAAAGCAAGGGATATTCCGTTTCATTGTTGTATAAATCGGACAATCAAACAGTAAGTGGAAAATAGTTTCCTTTTCATGAATATTACAAACAGTACAATCCAATTCAGGGTCAATAATGTATCCAATACCATTTAATGTAAATTTAATTTTAAAATGGTTAGACATACGCAATTGAGCAAGAGTGCGGGTAACCTGGATGGGTAATTTTAAAGCCAGGTACGTGCTTGGTTCACAGGTGGTAGGGAAAGAAGAATACAAATACATGAAATAATATCGAGACGCAACACTGACATCTGATACATGTAAATATGTATAATATTTGGACAACAAATCTTTCCTCTGCGATATAAAAGAAGGATGATTCAAATTGTTCCATATATGGTCACAGTCAATATCAACAAAGAACTTTTTCAACTGAACTATCCAGTTATACTCCATATCTGTAGAGTTGACCAAACGCAGTTGTTGTTTAAAACAGAGCTTAGGATAGCGATGATTATCCATTGTTAGTATTTTGTGTATCCAGTTGAGAGACATTTTAAAAATATTAAATGCAAACTTGACTCTTCCAGTCTCTAAACGGATTATAGCATCTGGAGTATTGATAGGAACTAAAAGAACTCTTTTCAGGAAATATAGCTGAACTCTTTCTAAAATATCCAAATACCTCACTCCCCAAACAGAAATACAATTAAACATGACACTGAGGGCTAGTGACTCCAACAATTTGATTCTAGGTTGCCAAGTATCAATTTTTGTTTTAGCCATTATAGGTAAAAGAGAACCTATTGCCTGCTTACCTTTGTTGACACTTGATTGGGCCATTTCATTCAATAGACCTGATGAAGTGAAGACTACACCTAAATATGAATATTTATTGGTTGTAGGAATCAATTGGTTGTTGAAATAAAAATCAAAGTTAGGTTTCCGGAATCCTCCTCTAGAAAATTGCATAATTTTTGTCTTCTGTAAATTGACAGTTAATTTATTAGAACTGGTATATTTTTCCAAAATTTTCAACTTTTTCACAACATCAATCTCAGAGTGTGCCAAAATGACAAGTTCGTCAGCGTACATTAGTGACAATACATCATTTTGGTCATCAATATTTATACCTTGTGCGCCTTTGTCGTAAAAAAAGGTTTAAAAATCAGCTATAAACAGTGCAAACAATAAGTGGCTTAAAGGTTCTCCTTGTAAAACGCCTGTAGTCACTTCAAACGATTTAGTTAAGCCATCAGAACCCTTTATTTGCACAGTTGCATGCAGGTAAAGCATTTTTATCACACGGAGAATTTTTGTTGATATTCCCAGTTGAAATAATTTCTTCCACAAATCCGCATGATCCACCGAGTCGAAGGCTCTTCTGAAATCAACGAAAATTGCAAACAGTTTCCGTTTTTTATGTCTTATATGAAAATTTATGACACTGCTCAAGGTAAAAACACTATCTTGACAGCCTCGGCCTGAACGAAAGCCAGCTTGACACTCTGGCAGAATATTACATTCATCTGTCCATTGTGACAGTCTGTTTAGAATAAGGGAAGTTAATATTTTAGCGCAACAGTTAACCAGAGCTAATCCTCTGTAGTTTCCAGGATCATCTGTCGAGCATCCCTTGAACAATATAAATAGTTCCGTCCCCGCTCTAAAAGGTTTCTGATTTTAAATAATATAGAAAAACAAAATTTAAAAAAAAATCAAAATCGGAGCTGTTCTTGAGGACTTCCGAAGCAAAGGCAACATTGACGCGACTAATCCTATATTTTGTGGCATCACCTGCCAGAGTCCATATGGATTTCGAAGAAGAAGCATTACTACTTCTTATGTTGAGAAGGAGAAGAAGAAGACGTAGGAAGGCACGATCGCTTTGGATACATCCACTTTTGGTTGCGCGAAGACGGGAAGGAAACTTTTATAATTTATTTGGCAAACTCCGGCAGGATGATGAAATTTTATAATTACTTTAGAATGTCAATCTGTTCATTTGATGAATTACTCATAATTTTAAAACCAAAAATTGAACGTTGTGACACCAATATGAGAAAAAGTAGTCCAGCTGAAGAGAGACTTGAAATTACTTTAAGGTTTTCAATTCTGTTGCTGTAGGATTCGCATTTGTAATCCCATATACATTGATATTTTTGGATTTCACTGATAAATGTATCCGTATCAAAAATATTCTCCATTGCAAACAACTTGTCTATGCACTCGTTTAGGTACAAATAGTTCAAAAGCGACGGCGCAACGCGATTCATACGACCACAAGAATATGGTTCGTGTATGGTGGATGCAGCAGCGACCACTCGGCGGAGATCGACTGCAAGTAAACTGCAGATGCCCGTTTTGACTGCAGTGAACGCCCGTGTACGTATGGTACAGTGTTTCTTATGGGTAGCTTGAGTTCGCCGAAACGCGACGGCAATTCTGTGGTCGGGTCGACCGCAAAATGTGGCTTGTGTACGGAGGCTCTTAGAGCCTCCGTACACGAGCCAAAACGGGCATCTGCAGTCTACTTGCAGTCGATCTCCGCCGAGTGGTCATTGCTGCATCCGCCGTACACGAACCACATTCTTGTGGTCGTATGAACCGCGTTGCGCCGTCGCGTTTGAAGTCTTCTGATTACATAATTTAATTGATCAAATTACTCACCTTAAAGTGATTGCAAGTCTCTCTTCAGCTGGAAAACTTTTTCTCATATGGACTCTGGCAGGTGATACCACAAAATATAGGATATATATCAACACCCTGTGATGTGGTTGCAGTCGCTTAATCTACACGTGCGGTTCATATGACCGCAAGTGCAGTTGCAGGTGCAGTTGACGTGACCACATTTTTGTGGTTGTCTCGACTGCAAATATGTGGTCCGTGTACGGCCGCTCTAAGGGTGGTTTTTGATGCAAGTTCAGTGACTGATATCGGTTCTTCTCTGAATAAAAAATTACTAATAGGGCCCAAATTACAAGAGAACTTGTTTAATATATTGGTAAGGTTTCGGCAGCATCACATTGTTATAACGGGGGACATAGAAAAGATGTATCGGCAGGTGTGGGTAGCAGAGGATCAACGGAAATGGCAAGGTATCTTGTGGAGGAATTCATCGGATGAACCTATTGGCATCTATCATCTCAATACTGTAACATACGGTACAAGCTCGGCTTCCTTCATGGCCGTCAGGTGTTTACATCAACTGTCTTGATTATTCTAACATATTTCCTGAATCCTGTCGAATAATACTTAGAGTTTTTTCTATATGGATGATTTGCTAAAGGCAATGGAGGAGATAGTTAAAAGAAAAGAAGAGGTGAGTTATATTTTGCAAAATGGATGTCTAACCAGAAGGAAATATTGAAAAATTCGAGCAATGAAAGCGGTATAGATCATTATATTTCGGATGAGGATGCTAAGGTATTGGGCTTATATTGGACTTGGATAGGGATGTATTCCATTTTAAAACAGTGTTGAAGGTGAGGCAAGGAAACAAAGTTACTAAGCGCAGCATCTTAGGATTATTAGCGCAGATCTTTGATCCATTGGGAACGGTGAGTCCAATAGTAATTAAGGCAAAATTGATAGTTCAAGCTTTGTGGAGGTTACACTTGAAATGGGATGAAAGCATACCAGCAGAGTTGCATCATTCTTGGCTTAGGCCAAGGGACAAATTTAGCAGGCTTGAAGGGGTATCTATTCCTAGAAAAAAAATATGTGAAGGTACAGCAGAGGTGCAATTACATTGTTTTGCTGATGCTTCCGAGTTAGCGTATGGTACAGTCATATATGTTAGATCAACGAATGAACAGCTGCGCAGCCCTTTTGGGAGCTAAAGTTACCAGTAGCGTATTAAAATCTTCAACTGTGAGGGTTGTTTTATGGACAGATTCGACAATAGCGTTGGTTTTGGATAAAAGTTGAGCCGCGACAATGGAAAACTTTCGTGTCTAATCGGGTTGCGGAGATTCAGGGGTTAACTGAAGGTTATGCTTGGAAACATGTAGGTACCTACGCATTTAAACCCAGCGGATATGGTGTCAAGAGGCGTAGAGCCTGAGAAGCTAGTTGACAACGATTTTTGGTAGCAAGGACCTACGTTCTTATTGGGCGATGAAAAAGATTGGCCTATGCAAAGGTCTTCTATGCAGGTGGAGGACGTGCCTGAAGAGAAAGAAATTAAACGCGCCTTCTCGGCTAGGTTAGAAAATAACATTCTAAATAGGTTTTCCAGTTTTGTAAGACTACAAAGGGTAGCGGCTTGGTTATTTCGGTTTTATCGCAATTGCAAATTGGCAAAGACAGATAGAGATCATGGAGACTTAGTTTCAGAATTAAAATTCTCGCATGATAGGCTTATATCCTTGGAACAGCAACAAATTTGTCCTGAAGGATTTGCTTCTCTACGGGGATCGGGGAGAGTATTTAAATCTAGCAAACTTATTACTTTGAATCCTTTTTTAGAACTCGCAACAGGGTTGATTAGGGCTGGAGGTCGTTTGGAGGAATCTCAAGTTGATCACGATCAGGCGTACCCTATCATACTGGATAAGGATCACAACGTAACTAAATTGATAATTCTCAGGGAGCATTACAAAAATTTATTTGCCGTGACTCAGACGTTACAGTCTTTGATACGACTGAGATACTGGCCGTTAACGGGGCGTAACATAATTCGGAAGGTTATTCATAAGTGCATAGTATGTTATAGAGTGAAGCCAGTAGCGCAAAAACATAACTGCGGCTAGAGTAACACCTGGAAGGCCTTTTATACGTTGTGGAGTCGACTATGCAGGACCGTTCCTTGTTAAAACAAGTCAACTTTATGATGTCTAAGAACTTGTTGTTATGATATATTTGTTTAGTTTTGTTTTTAGACATTTCTCTTACGTGAAGTTTTCTTGTCATTTTGACTTTTTGTAATTACTACAAAATAAAAATACATATACACCTAAGTAAATACTTAACAAATTGGCGACGAAGTAAATACTTAACAAATTGGCGACGAGACCGGAAGAAACCCTTTCACAATGGATGCTGAACAATTTAAAACCTTGATGAGTACACTTACAAAAGTTCTACAAAACAACCAAGTTCCCCAAGAAGCTATCACTTTGGAAGCATTTTCTGAAGAAAATGAGACGTGGGAAATGTTCACTAAAAGATTAGAGAATTTCTTTGCTATGAAAAATTTTACGGGCACTCCAGATGCTATAGAAATTAAAAAGAAGGAGTGGTTATTACATTCGATGGGCACTAAAACTCTGCAATTACTTTATTCTTTAACATGTCCAGTTGATCCTAAAACTAAATCTTACGATTCTTTGGTGACATTACTACAAAACCACTTAAATCCTGCATCAAGTATAATTGCTGAACAAAATCGTTTTACAAAACGAGTACAACAAGAAGGAGAATCTATTTCACATTATGTTACCGAACTTAAAAAGTTATCGGCAAATTGTAAATTCAATTGTGATAACTGTAAAGCTTCTACATCTGACGCTCATCTCCGATTGCAATTTATCAGTGGTCTGAAGAATCCAAATATAATTGAAAGGTTAATTCAATTAAAAGAACCTGATAATAAATTTCAAAACTGCATTGATGCCGCACTTGCTATGGAATCAGCCCAAAAAGATTCAAAAGAGATTCAGTTTTTGCAAACTACAAGTCTAACTACTTTCCAAAATCAAATTAAACCTTCTACATCAAAACAACAGTCAACCTCGAACACAAAAGTATCTAACGTTAAACGGGTATGTTATCGATGTGGAGATGAACGACACCTCGCTAATTCTTGTAGACACAAGAATACAAAATGTTCAGCCTGTTTTAAATTTGGACATCTAGCCACTGTGTGTATGAAAAATTCTCAAAAAGGAAGAGTTCATCAGTTAGAAGAAGAAATTGTTGAAGATGAAGGCAGTACATCTATTCCTGAAGATCTATATTTTATAAATGCTTTAGATACAAAAATTTTGCCCGAATCTTTTAAAAAACCAGAGAAGATACTATTAGACGTTCAATTGGATAACAAACTTATAAAATTTGAATATGATACCGGAGCAGCTGTTTCTTCAATTTCTCATGAGCTGTTTTTGGAAAACTTTCCTACGAAATCACTACAGAAAACAAATCTACCGCTAAGAACATACACTGGAGAAATTATTCGACCAATTGGATATTCAACGTTTCAAACTAAAGTTAACGATCAGATAGAATTACTCAACTTATATGTTTTACCAGGAAAAGTTGAACCAATTTTTGGTAGAGAATGGATGAAAAAAATTAAAGTTACTGTTCCTGAAATTTATCAATTATCAAATACAGATATACCAAGCCATGTAAAACAACAAATATTTGATGGTTTAAAATTTCAATTTTCGGGAGTTTTTATGTCTGGTTTAGGAAAAATTAAAAATTATGAAGCAAAGTTGTATTTACCATTAAATGTTAAACCCATTTACGTACCTGCAAGAAGAGTTCCTTACGCTTTAAAAGAAAAAGTAGAAAAAGAAATTGATAGATTAGAAGAAATAGGGGTTTTATCAAAAATGCCATATAGTGAATGGGGAACACCAGTGATACCCATTATTAAAAATGATGGATCTGTAAGACTTTGCGCAGATTTTAAAGTTACATTAAATAAAATTTTATTGGATGATAAATTTCCTATTCCAAATATTGAAGATATATTTGCTACTACAATGCATGGTGGAAACATTTTTACAACTTTGGATATTCGAGAAGCGTATTTACACATGCCAATGGATGAAGAAAGTGCAAAGATACAAGCTATTACAACGGAAAAAGGAGATTACAAGGTTAATCGCTTAATGTATGGGACAAAAGTGGCTCCGGCAATTTGGCAACGATATATTTCAAATTTATTAAAAGGAATACCTGGAGTATGTGTATTTCTTGACATTTCTCTGCAAGAAAATATCGATAGACTAAAAATAGTTTTACAAAAATTACAAGATGTAGGATTACGAATAAAACAAGAAAAGTGTGAATTTTTTGAAAGGTCTATAACTTATTTAGGACACAAAATTTCTTACAGAGGTTTAGAGAAAACCGAAGAGAAAATTACAGCTATTAAAGATGCACCAATCCCTACAAATGTTTTTGAACTTAAAAGTTGGTTAGGTTTAGTAACATATTACGGAAAATTTCTGAGAAGTTTAGCTTCCAAATTGCATCCATTATATGAACTTCTACAAAAAAATGTACCTTTTGAATGGACTAGTAACTGTGACAAAGCTTTTAATTTGATTAAAGAAGAAATTGTTTCTGACCAGGGGACCTATTCTCAAACAGTGACATTTTTTGTCGCATGCGAGATTTTACTTTTTTGTATACATCCTTGATTGACAGAAGTATAATCTCGCATGCGACAAAAAATGTCACTGTTTGAGAATAGACCCCCAGGTTTTATGTGCTTATGATCCCAAATTACCTTTGGTTTTGGCGAGTGATGCGAGCCCGAAAGGTTTAGGAGCAGTTTCATCACACATTTTTCCAGATGGTAGCGAAAGGCCCATTGCTTTTGCTTCAAGAAGTCTTACAAGAGCCGAGAAGAACTACAGCAAAATTGACAAAGAGGCAACGTCAATTTTTTGGGCTTGCAATAAATTTTTCCAGTATTGTTATGGCAGAAAGTTCATACTGATCACCGACCATCAACCGTTAGTTTCAATTTTTCACCCTACCAAAAAGTTACCTAATATAGTTGCGACACGCATGCTACATTATGCCCAATTTCTTCAAGGTTTTAACTATGAAATTATTTACCGTTCGACAGAAAAACATTCCAATGCCGATGCGTTATCCAGATTACCCCAAAATATTACAGAAACTCTACATAATACCATGGATTCCGTTACAATTTATCAGCTGCAACAAATTCTCACTTTGCCGGTAACTCATCGTGAAATTGCTAAAGAAACTCAGGAAGATTTAGTTTTAAAAAAGGTTTATAATTGTTTGCAAACTGGGAGGAAGATTGAAGAACTTGGGTACAAAGGAAGAGATGTTGAATTTTCGTTAAACGAAGGTACCATTGTTAAAGAATCTCGCATAGTCATACCAGAGAAATTACGGCAAAGGATTTTAGAAGAACTACACGAAGCGCATACTGGTATAGTAAGAATGAAAGCTCTGGCTAGGTCATTTGTTTGGTGGCCCAAGATTGATTTGGATATTGAGGATATGGCAAAAAAATGTCTACATTGCCAGTCTATGCAGCGATCTGCAGCTCAAATTCCTTTTCATTGCTGGGAAACTCCGAAAGAACCCTGGCAACGATTACATATTGATTTTGCCGGTCCTTTCCAAGGAGCATACTTTTTAATTATTTGTGATGCGTTTTCAAAGTGGCCAGAAATTTTTATTACAAATACCTTGAAGACTTCAAAAACTATTTCAATTCTTCGTAGTGTATTTGCACGTTTTGGATTACCAGTAACCATAGTAAGCGATAATGGAGGTACTTTTACATCTTTTGAGTTTAAAAATTTTCTTAAAATCAATGGAATAATTCACAAATTTACCGCACCTTACCATCCAGCTTCCAATGGCCAGGTGGAGAGATATGTAGGAACAATGAAGGAAGCCCTTAAAAAATGGGAAATGAATCTACCGATTTAGAACTGAAACTTCAAAATTTTCTTATGCAGTATCGAAAAACTCCTCATTCAACTACAAACCAATCACCAGCTCAGTTATTAATGGGAAGGGAAATAAGAACAAAATTAGATTTAGTTAGATTCCAAGAACCCTTCGAAATCATCCAAAATTCCAGTATTCCTGTATTTAAGATAGGTGAGACTGTCAGAGTTAAGAATTATGATAAAAAAAAAGACCTGTTTATGGGAATTTGGTAAAATTCTACAACGAGAAAGTTCTCTCATTTATAAAGTTGAAGTCAACAATCGAATAGTAAGGAGGCATGTAAATCAAATTGAGTCTACTAAAGTAATTCCCAAAACTACCCCACCCGAATATTATTGGGTACCTGAGTTTTCACATTTTAATGATTCTAGTGTAGAGGAAAAGCTGAGCGCTAAGATACCAGAAGAATCTAAAAGTGAAAATGAAACAACTAATGTGCCCAAGATACCAGAAGAATCTAAAAGTGAAAATGAAATAACGAATGTACTCCTAGAACAATCTGAAAGTGAAACAGTATCCACAACGATACCCATAGCACAACCCACATCAACATTGCGAAGAAGCACTAGGTTACGCCAGAATCCAGACAGATTTTATGATGTCTAAGAACTTGTTGTTATGATATATTTGTTTAGTTTTGTTTTTAGACATTTCTCTTACGTGAAGTTTTCTTGTCATTTTGACTTTTTGTAATTACTACAAAATAAAAATACATATACACCTAAGTAAATACTTAACAAATTGGCGACGAAGTAAATACTTAACAAACTTCGTAGGGCTCCTGCTGTTAAGGCTTACTTATGCCTTTTTATCTGTTTGTGTACTAAAGCTGTGCATCTGGAGCTTGTTTCAAACCTCAGCACAGAAGCTTTTTTAAACGCAATTAAAAGGTTCATCTCGCGAAGATGAGGGTTACCATCGGATATATATTCTGATATTGGAACTAATTTCAAGGGTGCTTCAAATAGTTGAAGGAATTATTCGATCATATTCTTTATTCCAAGGTCAAATCTGTTTATTATGAACATTTATCTCAACTAAATATTAGATGGCATTTCATACCGGCATATTCGCCGCATTTCGGTGGGATCAGGGAGGCAGCTGTTAAAAGCTGCAAATATCATTTAAAAAGGGTAGTGGGTAACGTTATTTTATGGTACGAGGAAATGTATACGGTACTGGCCCAGGTCGAAGCTTGCCTCAATTCCCGGCCTCTCACTCCTTTGTCCGAGAATTGTAACGACCTTTTAGCTCTCACACCAGGGCATTTCCTCATTGGGAGACCTTTAGCTGCTATTTCAGATGAAGACGTCAGGTTTATTAATTTTGGCAGACTCCGAAGGATTAATCAATTAACTCAAATGCTCCAACACTTCTGGGACAGGTGGTCCAGGGAATATCTTTCCGTACTTCAACGGAGGAACAAGTGGAAAAATCCAACCGCCAACATTCAGGAGGACCAAATGGTGGTGTTAGTAGACAAGGATCTTCCCCCTTTAAAGTGGAGTTTGGGTCGTGTAATAAAGGTGCAACCCGGTCCCGATGGCACGGTTCGTGTGGTGGATGTGAAGACTAGTTCGGGAGTGTTTACACGCGGTGCTGTCAAGGTTTGCGTGCTACCAATAGAAGATGATAAGACTCTAATTGCTCAGGGCATATCCGAATAAACTATAGACGTTTTTTTTCTCCTATTTTTGAAAGTCAATCTTTTAACGGGGTCGGCATGTCCAGTTCAATTGGTCCGCTACCCGTGATCAATGTAATTAATCCACTCTCGAGTATAACATTTTTTCCTTTGAAGTTGCACGTGTGCTTTATGTGAACAAAATAGCCGGTGCAGTTTAGAGTTTCGTATTATTAGCAATTCAGCCTAAAACGCCAATTAAAGAACATCATTCATTACAACCAAATATTATTAATTTTATAACTAACATACTGTCAATTCTTTGTTAATATTAAAGTATTATACAGTCCATATTGTTTTTTTAATTCGACAAGGGAACAGTTCCATGAACACAACAACTGCCCTCCGCTACTCGTTGGGCAGTAAACTTTATCCTCGGGAGGAAAAGTAGCATTTTGCTCCCTTGTTATACATATACAAATAGCTATTTCATAATATTGCATTGTCATCGGACCCCTGTATTGTAAGTATAACAAATTTCATTGAAATCGATTCACGGGAATTTTCTCAAAAACGCTTTTTGCAATATTTGACAAGATTGAGAGGCGGCAGGCGAAATTTATCATTTTTATTTCTAAGCATATAATTCAAATAATCTCTATCTATAAACAAGAGCGTGTGTCTGTGTGTGGGTGTTTTTTTTATTTTTTTCAATCTTTTCTTGACTCTCTGATATAGTCGCATGAGATTTACGTAAAAAAACGGGCGAGGGGCGCAAAATTAAGGTTTTGCCCAGAGCGCCAAAATGTCTAGTACCCTGATGGAGCGGAATCTTCTCGCAAATCTAGGAAAGTAGTCTATAATACATGTACTTTCGTTTAAAAAAGTAAAATCTCTGGTGGAAATATTTTCCATTCACGACAACTTTCGACCTAACTTCCCCGGACTAGGTATGTTAGGTTAGGTTTGTGGCGAGTGGGTCTATACGGCCCTCCACTGCGACTCGCAAGATTCTATTGTGACTCACACCTAATCAGATTTCACCAAACAAATTCAGGTATAGTCATTTTACTAATGTTATTTTTTTTAGACGAAATTTAAAAGATGTTGAAGAAATTCTTTCTTTAGCAAAACTGTCTCCTCAAGAACTAAAACCAGTTTTTCAAGCATTGTTTTTTACTGATAAAGACTTACATCAACACAACTATAAATTGTTACAATTAGATTCACAATTGTTAGAAGAAGTTAACTCAGGATCAAGATTATATTTCAAAGGAGAAAAAGATGAGGAAGTTGTTATATGTTCAGATACACAAACATTTCATGTTGTAGAGGCTGAAACATCTAATAGTTTATTGTTAACACATGGTTTAAAATTTAATAAAGATATTGAAAATGATGTAAATGGGATAGAAAGTGAGAAGCAAGTTCAGAATGTGACAGTTAGCGGAATATTTTATAATTACTTAGAAGCGACAATAGGTAAACCACATTTGAAAAAATTGGACAACTTACTTGAAGATTCTTTATATAAAGGACCAGAATATGAATGTGATGTGAATATTAATAATTTGTTTAGTTTGGAAGAATTATGTGATAAGATACAGGCTTCTAAAAAAGAAATACTAGATGCATTAAATACAATGGCAGTGGTAGTAATCAATGAAAAAATTAGGGCATTAGATCTTGAGTATCATTTCCGGATATTAACATATATGCTTAAATTGGTTGATGAAAATTCATGGGAATTTGATGAAATTGATTATAAAGAAACTATAGAAGCATTAAAAAGTTTAGCACCCCAGGATATTGTTGAAAATTTATTTGAAAAATATACTGAAGAATCAAAAGAAGTTGATGGTATTCCCTTGTATAGATATAGAGAAGATAAAGTATGCACATTTTTTGCTCAAATTTTGTTACATCAAACTGGAAAATTTAATCTTAATGAATTTTTCCAAGCATGGAAAGAATCTGTTCCTGAAGGCATGGTGGCCACTGAGGAAATGTTATATGGAATTGCAATTATTGATAGAAAATCAGTTCCTAAGACAATTTGGGCATTTGAAGAGAAGAGTTTGCCAGAAAATATAAATGAAAGATTTAAAATTTTGTTTAGCGCTAAAGAGAAGTGGACTGTGCCAGAAATAGCACCTTATATCAAGTAAGATAAATGATTTAATTTCATTTAATATAATATAAATGTTATGTACGAAATATCGCTGACGTTTGAGTTACACCGATATCGTATTACAGCATCTTAACAACTTCTCTATTCACATGGGAACGACGCTAGATTGCATTTTACATAGAAAATTAACCGCTGGCGTTATATAAAAAATTTATGAATTAGATTTGTCTAATGCAATCTAGATAGTTACAATTTTATTCTTAATTACTTAATTGTTATTTTTTCTATATTAATGTATCTCAAGTGTCATTTAAAACAAAATCTTTTTTTTTTAAACCCAAACGTGGTTTTGTGATATAACATATAGGTACTATTATACTATTATGTTCTGTACGTTCCTTGTATCCTATTCATTTTTTTTTGTATTTACCGAAACTGAGAAAAAAAAATTCTTTAATAAATTTGTTCAACTCCTAGTAAAAACAAACCAAAAAGATAAAATAATAAACTTTTCTATTTTAGGCGTTTAACAACAGATAAACTCGATGTTAATGCTTTATTAGCTAAATATGCCAGAGCTTCAAAAATAGATGGAATTAAATATTACTCTGCAAAACATGGAAAATGACGACAGCTAATATTTTTAGAGAAACTAATTTATAAATTAATCAATATATGTATAACTGGTAACATCTCTCGCTGATGCTGGGCATTCTTGACATAAATATCAGTTAGGTACAGTTGAATTGAAAATATGGATACAAGTAATAATCATCCTATTTGCGTAAAACCGGCTGTAGTTGAGGTTATGGAATGAAAAAATGCAGCTCATAGGGCAAGTTCACGTGAAGTCACGCCGGATGCATCACTGATGATAAACAAGCTCTTAGCACAATAAGTGGTTCTTGATTTTGATGCTGCTAGGTATTGTCAAACTCCCAACAGGTTTTACACAATTACGATGACGTTAACGTCTCTTTCTAATACTTATACTGTTTTTTGAATACAACTGTATATCCCATGTAGAATATAACAACGTTTTTTTACTTCCTGTATTATCGTAAGTGCTTTTCATAGTGAATAAAATTTTTTGTATTTGAAAATTTTCATCTTTATAAAAGTAGTGTTTTTTATCGACGAGAAGAGCTTCTAGCAAGTAAAATTGATCTGGCCAAATTGCTCAGCCGTTGAGAATAAAACGTATATACGAGGGCAAAGAATACAACAATAGCAAGAAGCAAAGCTTCGCATAAAACTGTTTCATTGTTTACTATTGGTCTGTGGTACGCACACGGCCACTTCCACGAGTGGCTTCTTCAAGTAAAATGACGTACTTAGTCACAAGTGAATAATGTACAGGTTACGTGAGACGAATAAATAGGACTTATATTTTAGGTTATTTATATACTAATATCACAATGTAATAAATAAAAATTATCACCGCGACCTGGATTCAACACTATGCCTACATTTCTTCACATCACGAATAAGTTACACCTCTAAAAACCATTGCTCTACACGGTGACATGTATAATAATTGATCAATCTGTTGCATATACACAGTGATTCATTACCAATTGGAAATAATTTAATAGTAGAATCCTGACTTCAAATTATGAAGATTTAACCAAAAACACCTAAATAAAATGTAGCTCAGTTACAGAGTGTTTTGTTTAAAAATTTAAAAACTATTTGTGGTCACTATTTTAAAATTGTTTTACGTATTCATTTCATATTTGACAGAAAGTGTAGTGTAGACACTGTACATCCTACTAAATTATTTAATTATAT
>CAJUYG010003155.1:23747-34694 GCA_910591675.1 Galerucella calmariensis
AAGTGTAGTGTAGACACTGTACATCCTACTAAATTATTTAATTATATATTGAACAAACGTTTCTGGCTACTATCAGATGCGTTCGACATTCCCAAATTCTACGCCACTGGCGGAATAGAAATTTTAGCACGATTTTCCGATTCTACAATACTTTTTACGTAAATAAAGTACTCTTTTTTTTCATAACGATAGAGTCAATATTTCAAGAGATATTTTAAGTTAAGCAATTTTGATGTGTAATAACTATGTCGATGTTTTGGACCAGTGAATTACATTTAATACGCAAATTAAACCTTAATCCGTGTCACCAATAAAGAACACAAATATTAAATGAACGGATGAATTGAAAACAAATTTTAGCTCTTAAAAATAGCGCCGGATTAAGCGAGGGGCTTTCTGGGGCTATAATTTTTTTCTGTAATTTTGTATTAACAAATATTACAGAATATGTGTTTAAGCTTTGCTATCGACGAGAAAAATATTACTATGATGTTTTGCTTATTTCAATAATTAAATAATAAATTAAAATATCTATACAACATAAAACACGAACAACCAATTATAAACACCGTTCTAAAATAACAGCGCTCGACAGGCGACGTCCCGTATAATATGCCAAATTAAATGCAAGTAAGGACGTAGCGACTGTACCATCCAAGTCACCAGCGGCATCGGTGCTTTACGCGATAAATTCGAACAAGTGAAATATCTTCTACTTTTATTCTGTAATCTTTGATTGAGGAGAGTAAGTACACAAGTTCACACAGAGATCCTGCGTTCTGGCCTTTGAAATTGCTAAGCTTGAAAACGCTTTCATGATTGTCTTCTGGGATTGCATTCTAAGTCGTTTTGACGCTACAAGTCAATACCTTCAAAAAGTTGAAATTGATTTGATTTCTGCCAGTAAAATGCTGTTATCTTTTGTAGATTTCGTTAAGGACTTGCGGGAAAGGTTTGCAGAATTTGAAAAAAAAAAAGCTAAAACGCTTAGTGTTTTAGTGAGTCAAAAGAATATAGGTACTCGGATTCGAGAAAACGAAAAATAGTGAAAAATTAGCGGATGGAAGCGTGCAACATTCTACATTATCTATATTATAGCTCTGATAAATTTAAAGTTGAGACATTCTTCGTTTTGATCGACAAACTAGTTGCTGAACTAGTAATGCGAAGTAAAGCTTATGAACGTATTTCTCAGCTATTTGGATTTTTACTGCACTTGCTAGTCATTGATGAAACCGAGCAAATAAGAGTGAATGAACTAGTTGAAGATTATAAAAGTGATTTAGATGAAGGCTTATTCTTTGAATTAAAGCAGTTTATTTTATTATTGAAAAATCAACAAAGGTATGTTTTCAAGCGGCTCAGAAGAGCTTGACAAATAAAATCTACTAAATCCTTTAAAAGTTCTAAAGTGGATAATTAAGCTCGATATGGTACAAAAGTATTTCCTAACACAGACATTTTATTAAGACTTGGTTTGAATCGCAATATTTTGAAGTGAAAGATTGTACTGTACTTCTATGTACAATTACTTAAGGACCACCCCATAGACAATATTATATTATATTTCTCTATGGACCACCCTGTATTTCTCTATGGCATAAACAGCACAACGTTTATTCGCATCGAGTCGCTGTGGTCGCGAGAACATCTATTATATTTTTTCTTATTTTTCCATGCTGCAGCTCTGTCTTAAAACATTTAGTTCTATGTAATCTCTTATCTATGGTTCTATGGGACCAGTGAAATTTTTGATACTATTAAGTTGGCAACCAGCACAGGCGGTTTATTTTATCCTAACCTACAAGGGCTACAAGTTCGTGTTCGTATTTTGTTTTTTGTTTTCAATATTTTTAAATGGATAACTCACAATCTTGTGAAACAAAAATATTTAGTGACATCAGCGATCAAGTGATACAACATATTAATGAAAATACTGTACATAGAATATGTTCTGGACAGGTAAGTTATTTTTTATTATTAAACACACTATTTAATTTTCATCTTGGTAATATTTCATTCATGTGTTACGGTTAAAGTATTTACTTGGCTAGTATATAAACTAGTTGGATAGTATACAAACTATCCAACTGCCTGGTTATTTTGATGAAAAATCATATTTTCACTAAAATAGCTACGAGTAATGGCTGGTTTGTATACTATCCAGCTAGTTTTTAAACTATACAAAATTTATCGCTAAAACTCAAGCCACAAGGAAATTACACAAATTAGCTAGCGTTTTTGGCTAGTTTGTAAACTATCCACATTGGTTGGATGAAGTGTGAACCTGATATTGGTAGTAATACATAATAACCAACGAGTTGGTTGGTTACACGCGAAACCCCAGTTTCGGTCGAAGTTAACAATTAAACCTCAGTTTTATTTAAAGAACAGGCAATGGCATTGCTCTCTACTGAAACAACAGAAAATGCTCTCAATGAATCATTACCACAAAAATGCTTATTATGTTCTGAAGAAAACGTATGTGACCATTGTCAGAATCAAAACAATATTAAAGCGATGAGGGATTTATGCCAGTAAAGTAAAAAAGGCAAGCACAAAAAATGCTACAAACTTCTCGCAAGGAATTCAAACCAGGAACTGTCGGCATGCCCGTGAGAGTACCCATTCCATTCCATATGTAGATCGAAGTCGGTCAGATGATAGAAATATATTGGGCGTCATAATGAGTGTAGAAGATGAATTTTACCGAATTGGAACTGTTCACGATGTCCTTAAACAGCTCTATTTCCGCAACGAATTTGAAATATGTGAGCAACAATTTTTAAAGTTGGAAAATGTCAAGTCAGACACCGAAATAACATTACGAAGCGCTGCAGGAAAATTTTCAGTATCGGGTTCAACCCAAGGGTATGTGCGATGTCACTGCAAGAAGAGTTGTGCGAATAAAAAGTGTAAATGTCTTGCGTCTGGATATACGTGTAATAGAAAGTGCCACAACAGTGCAACTTGCTCCAACAAATAATACTGTTCTTTGTTTAGTGGTTTTAATGTCCTAAAATATTTTATTGTTAATATTTTGTCACCTAGTATTATTAGTTATATTTCTTTTACTTTTTCTAAAGTATAGCTAATATGGAACTCTACGATAGTTTACCGGAGATCGATAAAAAGGATCTTGAATCAGATATTATAAATAGAAATCAGCTGCCACGTGATAGTGTCAATATTACATACATATACAAACAAAAGAATAATAAATATGCACCCAAAGCAAATCTTACAGGAGATGCTTATGCAATTGTAATGCGCGAAAGCGCTGTTTATATTGGGAGCCAAAGAAGCAAAGTTTTTGACGATTATAACATTAATCGCTGTAAAAATTGCTGTGGATATAACCACAGCTTTGCTAAATGTACTAATAATTGGAATAGACCTAAAACTTGCTTAAAATGCTCTGAAAACCATGATCACAGTGAATGCCAATCAACTATTAAAAAGTGCATTAACTGTTTGCAAGCTAACAAGTATCTAAAGAAGCAAAGGAACATCAATCATGCAGCAGATGATATACAGAACTGTGAAACATTTCTGTCTAGATGGAAGTGAAACTAATTATCCTTGGAAACCTAATCCACCGTTTCAAGACACACCATATAATAAACAAGTTAATAACTCATAATGTCCTACAACAATTTATTAAGCTATAGTGTAACTACAGAAGAAATTGAATCCGATGATGATCTGGATAGCTACGATGGTGTAAATGAAGAAATAATTGATGATCTACAAAAACTGAACTCTGTTTTTACTTTTAGCGATAATACTATTTTGTGTGTAAACATAAGGAGCATAGCTAAAAACCTTAATAAAATTGAAGTCCTACTTCAATATATGGTATGTAAACCTATTATAATTGTTTGTACAGAAGCGTGGCTTAATGATGTTAATTCTTTTACTGGAATTGAAGGATACACTAACTATTGTAACAAAGGCGATTTCAATAAAGCTGATGGTGTTATGGTATATATTTTAAAAACTATTGAACACAGCATTGTTGAAGTAGTCATTGGAAAAACGTCTAGTCCCACAATAACGATTAAATTACATAATTGTGATTATATTTAATAAGTCCACTTTATATTAGTCCTGCTTACCCGTCACTTGAATTTTGCAATGATTTAAATAATTACATGGTAAATAAGGACAAAGTAAAAAATCACATCATAATTGGAGATTTCAATATCGATATTCTTAAACAATCTACGGAAGCAAATGAACTGCTCAATAACGTTTTTTCTCATGGGGACGAACCCTATTTTAATAAATATACAAGGAGCGAGATTGGACAGAAAGAATCCTGTATTGATAATGCTTACATAAAAAGTAACATTAATATACGCTCTTATCGACTCAATTATAGAATAAGCGACCATTATTGTTTATTTTTAAAAATAGGCGACAAGCTCAAAAAAACCAAAGATTATATTGCTGAAAAAACTATCAATCACAAAAAATTATTAGAATTTAGTTATAAAATAGACTGGAACCAAATCCTATCAATTACTGATATAAACGATGCAACAGATTGCCTTATTTCCAACATTAAGAAATTAATTAGTGATGCAACAAAAAACAATAATAAAGTTAAAAAATCAAAAAACCCCTGGATCACAGAAGATATTGTCAATTTAATTAATAAAAAAGAAAAAATCTATAAAATATTAAAGAAAAATAGTAATAATATTAATATTAAAAATGCGTACAACAAAATCTTAAAAAACATTTCTGTGAAAATTGCAGAGAGCAAAGCTAAATATGAAAAAAAAAACATTAAAAAACTTTAAAAACAATCAAAAAAAAATCTGGGCGTTTGTCAATAACAAAATAAAAGGTCAAAATGGAAAAAAGAGCACTACGGTTAATAAAATTTTTTGTGAAGAAAGTAATGTAATATTATATGAAAATGTTGATATTGTCAATTATTTAAATACTTATTTTTGTAATGTTGGAAAAAAGCTAGCTACATATTGCAATCAAAATCAGAGAGGTGATGCTGTAGTTAATACTGGACTTTTAAACTCTATTTTTTTATTGCCAGTTACTTTCATAGAATTAAAAGAAAAAATCAATACGCTAAAAAATAAAAACGGTGGTATTGATGGCATTCATTCATCCATTATTAAAACATTAAGTAACAACAACTCATTTATGCACTGTCTTTTATATATAATGAATACTTGTTTTAACAATGCCTTTTGTCCAAATAATTTTAAATTAGCTGAAATAGTTCCTATTCATAAAGGTGGTGATATTAGTCTTGCAAGTAATCACAGACCCATCTCTCTGATATCTAATTTTGCAAAAATCTTCGAAAAGCTGCTGCATGCTAGAATTATTAACTTTCTCAACAAATACAAGTTATTACATCCAAATCAGTTTGGCTTCAGAAAAGGAATTGGTACTAATCATGCTCTAGCCTATTTTACAAATATTTTATATAATAAATTAGACAATAGTATTCCAACTGCAGCAGTTTTCTTGGATCTGGCAAAAGCTTTTGACACTGTCAACCACGAAATACTCCTACAAAAATTATACCTTTCTGGCATAAGAGGACAGATGTATAATATTTTGAAAAATTACTTGTCTGGTCGCATGCAGCGTACTAAAAATAATGGAATAACAAGCGTTTTCAGCCCTATTGATCCTATTGATATTGGTGTACCTCAAGGTACTATACTCGGACCGCTACTGTTTTTAATCTACATTAATGACATTTTTCTGCTGACTGATGACAATAACGAACATATTATTTCTTATGCAGATGATACGGTCCTGCTATGTTACGACAAAACGTGGAATCTAGTTCAATGGAAATTGCAAAAATTAATATGCTCAGTTAAATTTTGGCTTGATTCTAATATTCTCTCCCTCAACGTTAAAAAAACTCACTGTATAACTTTCCGTAACTATCTTGACAGCGTTCCCCTTCACTTTACAATAAAAATTGGAACCGAGAGTATTTCTGTGGTTGACAATGTTAAGTACTTAGGTGTAATAATTGACCAGCATCTGAGATGGGAGAAGGAAATAATTACTAGAACCAAAAAGCTTAAGTATACTGTATTTGTTCTTTCAAAACTAAAGCCTATTTTATCTAACAAATTATTAATCAATATTATGTATGGAATATACTACAGTGCAGCTACGTATGGCATAATAGCATGGGGATCAGCTGCTAAAAGTCATTTGAAAAATTTATTGTCTATACACAATAAAGTACTTAATCAAAATCCTAAAAGAGGATAATGCCACTAACCTACCATTACAGTTAAGAAACGTTTTAAGCCAGACTGCGGACAGACTTATGTCTCTGCAGCGGTATGCAAATTTTATAATTGTTAATTTGCATATTTGTATTCTATTTTCTGGATTAAATAAATAAATAATAGGTACCTGTAACAATCTTACATTGTACCAATAAAGAAAGCATTTTTGACTAAGGATTTTACTATCCTAAACTAAATTAACCCAAGAGAATTGATTAGTTTGTTGAGTAATATATAATAACCAAATCGTTGGTTATTATGTATTACTACCAATATCAGGTTCACACTTTATCCAACAAACTAGCCAAAATGCTAGCTAATTTGTGTAATTTCCTTGTGGTTTGAGTTTTAGCGATAAATTTTGTATAGTTTATAAACTATCTGGATAGTATACAAACCAGCCATTACTCGTAGCTAATTTAGTGAAAATATGATTTTTCATCAAAATAACCAGGCAGTTGGATGTATACTATCCAACTAGTTTATATACTAGCTAAGTAAATACTTTAACCGTAACATAATATATACAAAATTGATATATTTTTTCACCTATAATAATGACACATGTAGTACAATACACTGCTTTAGGCGTCTATTCTGTAATTCAGCTATTGGGTTTCACCTTGGATGACAGACTCACTTGGGAGGCGCACATTAACAAATTATGCAAGAAACTGTCCACTCAGCTCTTTGTCCTTAGACAGTTAAAGTTCGTAATTAGTAGCAGTGTTTTAATGCAATCTTATTACTCCTTATTTCAAAGTCATTTGACCTACGGATTACTCCTATGGGGAAAATCTTCTTATGCTGATAGAGCTTTTACGTTGCAAAAAAAGGCAATAAGGATCCTAGCGGGTGCTTTACCTAGAGATCACTGTCGGACTTTATTTAAGAAATTTAAAATTCTACCTTTGCCATGCTTGTTCATTCTGCATGCTGTTCTTGAAATCCATAAACACAAAGATGAATATCAGACTAATTCCGATTATCATAACTACCCCACTAGGAAAGCGTCTCATCTGAGGCCACATTTCACAAGATTGAGATTGACAGCTCGCAATACAATGGATGTGGGCTTGTATAATAAACTACCGGATGACATCCGGCTATTAAGCTACAATCAATTTAAAAAAAAAGTAAAATCCTTCCTTTTAAGCCAGTGTTTTTATCAAATTTTAGAATTCCTCCAATGTGATGTCTCTTTTACATTATAACTGTCATAATTATGTATTGTATTGATATATTGTATTGTTTTTATTTATATATATGTTTCTATTTAATGTATAGGTAGCTATACTATAAATACTATATGTACTGACGTGTCACAAATGTAATTAACTCATAATGTGATCAAATAAATACTACTACTACTACTATTTCATTCAGCAAAGGATTCGTTTACAAACGGAAAATTTTGAAACGTTATTGTATTTCTTTCGTTGACCACTTTCTGATGTTAACGAAAGTTGGACAACGATTTTGAATTACATTATAATTAAGTCATGTAGATCGTAGCTTATATCCATTCTATATAAACACATATCCGCTAATGTTTTCAAAATCTACACTACTATATATCACTGCTTTCCGACAATACTGACACAACTCGAAATTTCTCGATTTTTGGATTATTTGATCAATGGCCCTAAAATAGACGTAAAAATTTCCTGTAAAATTGATACAAATGAATCTCAAACAGTTCCCGTCATATGGCAGCCTAACAATTTGGCACTTCTCTATTTTGGCAACACTGTTTTATGCAAGACTGGCGCAAATCAGTTGGTGATCACTGATCAGTTGTGCCTTGGGCCTTGGCTTTTGGAGAGAGTAGGTCGTGCTTCTCCGGGAAAGACTGACACATCTTCGGAAGAAAGGCATCTATTATTAACTTAGGTAGGTATTCTGTTCCTGCAACACCGACACAAACCGAAAAGTGCTCTTATAGTGGTAGAAAGTATTCCTGTAAAAACGTACCATTTGGAGTTGTGCCACTCTTCATCAAAAAAGTAAATACTTTGTATATTCGTATCTGAAGCAATAGTGAACTATTTTGTAATGGAACGGTTTTGCATGGAAATTGAATAATATTTTCTAAAACGGTGTGTTTGGTTTCGATCTTTTTTTTAGATGTGCCCATAGAGAAATATAATATAATGAGAGTTGTCGACCCTGTAGTAAAGCGAACATTCCACCGGGTACGGCACGGCACGCTGCATTGGCGTATCATCACAGCGTCACTTGCTGCAGCAGTAGAGTCTTGTTGAATATCATTCCACCTAGTGCAGCAATGTGCAGTATTCTTTCGGTCTCTTTCGAATTAACATGGTATTGAACAAAAAGAAAATAGCGTTAGCCATTTTATTAAGGAGAAGAAGACGACGAGCTAGCTATTGGGTCCATCCCCTGAATACAAGCAGGTTGGAATGTGGTGAATATCACCGGCTTTGCCAAGAACTAGAAGAATATCCGCAAAGATATTTTCAATACTTCAGAATGAATTTCGATCAGTTCAACAATTTGCATAGATTGTTGGAAAATGCAATTAGCAAAGAAAATACTAATTTTAGAGATGCTATTTCATCAAGAGAAAGATTGGCTGTTACTTTAAGGTAAATAACACTTACAATTTAAATTAATATGATAATATGATATAATAAAAATTCACCTAGTTAATTGATAAATATTCTTACCCTTTATATCTAAATTTTTGGCAACTTCCTTCCAGGCATAGTCACGACTATTTGCACTTTTATAATTTTTTAAACTTTTGTCGTACAGGACAGGATGACTTTCGACAGCAACAATTAATTTTTCTTCCATATTTCGGTCCGTCGCGTACGGTAAAAAATTTCAACTGATGCCGAAATCACTGCACGCAGCGATGCGCCGTACTGCGCTGCATTGACTTTGCTGCAACGGATTCGGTGGAATCATTCCCATAAGTCACTATGTAATTTAAAATTTATGCAGCGACGCATCTTGCCGCTCCGTCAATGCAGCGTGCAGCGCCGTACCCGGTGGAATGTTCGCTTAACAGTTGGCATCACGTCGATCGAAGCGCACCAGGAAGGGTTGTTGGAACTAATTTTTGAGGGCGGGATATTTAAATTGGTTAATTTGGATTGTGGGTATGTAAATCTCACAATTTGTCTAAAAATTGTTTATTATATAATTATTTCATTACAAAAAATTAAGACTAATTGCATTTTTTCTAATGAAATGATTATAATTAATAAACAATTTTAAGACACATAAATTAGATAAATGAGAAATCAACACTAATTTAAAATTTTTATTAAACTGCACATAATATAACAAATAATCTACATCTATATTATAATCATCAATTCATCGAACATTTACATATTATTAATCACAAAATAACATATTCTTACTAAACTCACATTATATTTAGGAAAGTTAATCCAATATCACATCCAATTGCACATTATTTCAAAATTATTCACAAAAACTGCAAATATTTAAATAAAAAGGAGTTAGAAAGTAGATTCTTCATTTCTATGAAGACAGGAACAGGTCTGGAACAAAATAAATAAAATACATCAGGTACCTTAAGTTACAATTTGTTAGGTAGATAAGTTCTTTGATGCTATCATTATTGTTAGAAAAAATAAGCTTTCATTTCACAGGCAATAGCTACAGTATTTTCAAAAGCTTGGGTATTATTATTATGTTCAAAAACTTTTGGTAGTAGTGTATGATCTAAGGATTGCAAAGGTAAAACAAATCTAATAAGTATTTTACATAATAAACCTGTGAATGCATTATTATTAAAATGATCTTTACACAACCTTTGATCCTTTGATGTAGAAGGAAATTCTAAAATGTTGTACCACTGTTCACTTTGATTAATATCAGATGGAAATTTGAAAACTGTTTTATTCTCACTACAAATTGCTAAGTGGCCAAAAATATTTACCAAGTATTACAATTTTTTGCAATACAAACTATGACGTATTATATTTGGTGATGATATTTTAAAGGTTTACTTACTTTTATTTCCTTAATTAGAACTAAAATCCTCAATAAATTTATAAATAAATAACTAATAACTCCGACTCACCATTTTGTAGAATAATTATTGACACGATTGACACTTCCACTATGACTTTGACAAGCAGAAGCTAGATTCACACCAGCCAATGTATGATTGATTTTGTATATTTTCGTTTTTAATTACTTAAAAGTTGATGTACTAGGATATTTCATAATATTTATCGACATTGAAGGATAAATAGTGAAGTGAAATGTAATTTATAGTATTTTAAACCATTTTATTCTATTTCCCTTTTGTAAAAAGTCTTGTAGTTCTCACGACCGAAGCGACTCGATGCGCGGGTCAGTTGCGCAGAAACGTTGTGCCTTATACCGCCTATACTTCAATCCGTCTCTTTTATTTTGTCTATGGATGTGCCGTCAAGGAGGTTGCGTTAATGGCCATGGTATGATTGCGCACGGCTGGTGTAAACCCCGAAGTAGGAATGGGCCAATTGAGGTTGAGCCTATGGAAGAAAGCGCTCACTGCGCTACCTCTGCTGCATGCAGCCAACGATGCAATTGAACCCAGGTTTTTGTTTAACAAACCCTACAAAATTCAAATAAAACAGAACACAGAGCCAGATGCTGCAAATGC
>CAJUYG010003156.1:0-23637 GCA_910591675.1 Galerucella calmariensis
AAAAAAAGAAAATCCTCAAATTTGATCAATAAAATCATTAGGATCGTATACAGCCAAATTTGAAAAGGATATGAATGTAATAATTACCAGCTTCTTTCTCTAATTGAAAATACTGGAATTTCAAAAGGCTGATGTTATTCCGTGCAACTAGGCATATTTTTGTATGATTTAAATGTATGAATATAACAATAAGATTAATATTCACTTTCCATAAATAAAAATTGACCGTAAACAACAAAGTGTAGACGACAACTGTCAGTGGGACAGTAGAAAAAGACACATTGCCGATACGAAGGGTACGTCTGCATTCTATTTTAAATGCTGAATGTTGTGTTCGTGCAAGATGATATGAAACAAGATTTATATGATACTGACATTATTCTAACTTGGAATAATTGTGGAGAAAAACTAACTAAACTCAACTGAAACAAATGAACACAATGCTTTTATTTTTTTTTAAATAAATAATGAAACGTCAAACTCGTTATGCTCGTTACTTAATCAATTAATATTCGCGTTGGATCAAGAATATTCAGTCCTCCACATCTCAACTAAGTAACCACAAGATACAATTTATCAAAATTTAGCACAGCTTAACGCTAATTTCAAATGCCACTTGTGCGCTACCTCACTTACGTTTATTCCAATTAAAATCATGTAAGCGATTCACTTTAGTTTTATTAAATTGCAAGCCTATCCTAACGTTTTACATGTAGACAAACTCCGACTAGTCGGACTTGTTTTACGACCTTCTTCCTTCTATAAATTCTTCGTTCCATCTCGTAAAATGACGTCACGCGACGACGGCACGATGAAAAGACCACCATAATAATATCGTCGTTGATGGAACGAAATTCGGTAAAGGCCGTTCGAAAATATGAATTATGGATATTTGGATATTTGGTGGGTCCAAAACAACGGATAAGCTGTTTAATTAATTTTTGGAATCGTAAAAGTTAATTAGTTGCATTAATTTATGATACTGTAGTTGTTAAAATAAACATCAAAAAGATTATTCTACTTCGGCCAAAGGCTTTCTTATTAAACCAAATTAAATTCAAAACATGGCTTACGTTTGTTTTTATCAATGTTTTTACTGGATACTTGTAAATGCGAGGGTTGTATTTTATATTTTCTAGTTCATACTGTGTGGTAAATTTAGTTCACCTACTACCAATGTGTAATATCAAACATTACGATATTGATATGAGTTTCGTAATGAGATACTTTACCGCACTAGTGCGGTAAAGTAAAATTAATTGGAATGAACGTGTCAAAGTTTGCAGGATCAGTGACTTTTTCGTATCTGAATCCACACTTCCATAGTCGGAACTCATGTAGATACAATTATACCAAACTGAAGTGAACGCGTCAAAATTGACAGTTCGCAAAATAAATCAACAATGAGCGCAACGCTTGCTTGTTATATATGATTCTATACATGATTCTTATATCATTAATTTCAGGAATATTGACTAATTTTAAATCTAACAATACTTTGAGATCTATCTTGACAAAAACGAAACCAAAAAATGAAGAACAATATTCAAAAAATTGCATATATCAGATATCTTGTGAATGCGACAAATTCTATTTAGACCATGGAAAGTCTGAATAAGTGAACATTAAAAATACATCAAAGATAGGGAGTTCTTTGAGTCAGGTGTTTGTAAACATGCTTGGGAAGAGGGGCATAAAATTCAATGGGATTCGACAAAAATAATATTGAAAGAGCCCAATAATAAAAGACGAAAAATCAAAGAAAGTGCTTTAATACAACTAAATGCAGATAAATGTGTAGCTAGTATTTCAGCCGAATATAGTCAAATTTGGTTACCAATGTTAGAAAGAGAAATTTCCAATAATCAATTACCTGCGTTATCAGGATAGCATCATAAGTTTTTATCCAGGTTTTCTTATGATTTATCATTGGAATAGTTGTTAATCGATACACACTTCAATACACAAAATCACCAAACTGAGTTATACATGTTTTGAAAACAAAAATGATCATATACAAAAAAGTAACAACAAACGCGTTTTATTAACAACATTTCCAAAATAAGCTAAAAAAAGCGCTATCCCAATAAAAACCGTTCCTGGAACGTGTACTTCACTGGATTCCATTTCTAGTAGACTATCATATCGTTAGAATGTCATAAAATAAAATATTTCATTCCACATTTTACCAGAGGTGTGATCTACTATGAATGGACCTTAATAAAATTTGACAACAAAGTTTTGTAGTCTTAAACTTCAAAATATTATTGATTGTCTGGTTGTCATATTTTTTTCGTTGTGTCAGATAGGGACCAAAAATTATTTTATTAATTTTATTACTAGTTAATCTTGACAACGGTAGCTGGAACGCTACCGAAACGTCGAAATAAAAAATAAAAAACATTATTGTGGTTTGATTCCCAAAAGAATAAGAGAAAAAAGTAAATAATTAACATTATCGGTAGTAGGAAAAATAATGTACTATATTCGTATCGTAGAATTATATTACGATATTCAATGGGTTATCAAACTTGGCCTCACACCCTCGTTTGACAAATTTCCCATCACATTTCGTAATATGAACCTTTACGACACTTATATCATAAATATCTATTACTGACACCATTTTGAGTCCGATAATTGAGCTATTACAGTATTAGAGCCGGTAAGTGTAACTTTTTGGCTATAGACATCAATATCAATCAAGGCCTGAGGCTTTGACCGATATTGATGTTCATATATTGTTATATGCAGCTTCTTCGCGCATACGACTGCAGCTTCTAGACTCTAGTGGGTTATTCTTTCTATGTGAAACGGAAACGGAAACGGAATATCCAGCTCACAAAATGAAACTTTTTTCTGCTAAAAATAATAGTGATGTTCAGAATGCCATTTAAACCAATTTTATCATTAACGGTTATATCCATCTCGTTAATTTATTTTTTAATTGATTGACATGCATATTCATAAATGCTCCTATTAATGTCAACTATTGACGTTATTGAAACAATGAGACATAAGAATAAAAAATTCCGTTTTACTTCCGGTAAATCTATTACATCTGATTCGTACGTACTGTAATACTACTTGATTTACCGGACAGTGAATAATTTTTAAACACTAATGTTCCACAAAGCATTTTTTCCACGGAGACAGATACATTTCTGCATCCGTTAGAACCCCGGGTCAACCAAGTTTCGAGTCAACAACATTCCTGGACCAAACAATTTTTTTTGGGTAACCAAAGCTCCTAGGGGAGATACCAAAGTTCCTGTGTTAGATACCGTTTTTGTAGCTATCTTCTTTTCCGTTGAAAGAAAAGTTGATAATGAATTTTCCACAGATGCATTATTAGAATATGTTAAAAATGATTTCAAGATATTTTCTGATACAGATTTCTTTCGGAGTTTTCGGTTACACGATAATACGACGCGACGTAAACAAATAATAGAGATAATTGAAGATGCTCCTAAATTTGTTAAAGTGATATGTTAATTTGCTTGCTGCTCTAGGTCGTGGCCTAGTGGAAATCCGTCACTGAGTACATCCACCTTACATCATTCCAATCCCTCCGAAAAAAATTAAATTGTTGTTTTAAGATTCCGTACGTAACTAGTAGTCACATCGCGACATTTCAAGTCAATATTCCCATAAAATTTTATTGTTAGCGACCGCGAATGGTTAGAAAACAAACATCGGGTGTAGAATAGTTGTATTCATAATAAGCTTTGAACAAGTTGAAATGTGCCTACTAGATATCCAAGACTTAATTGAGAGAAGTTTAAGAGTGACGTCTTGAGGAAATAACTTTCATCGGTATTCAAGTTATATATAATTAATACATTCTCTTCTACTGAACCGGTCTATGATGATTAGCATAGTTTTGTAAAATATATATTGTTAAAAATTATACATAGTTTTCTAAATTCCACGGATAGTCAAGCAGTCTTTGAAGCACTGAGTTCTTTGGTAATTAATTCGAAAATGTGGGAAGGCTTAGGCAAATTTTTTGAACTACTCGAAAATAATAGAGTCACCCAGAGATAAGGGGGGGGGGCTTTGGGGGTTCAAACCCTCCCCATAGAAAATACAATAAAGGTACAATAATTGTTTATCAGCATACTGCCGCAATATGAGTATTCATCGGGATGTGGCAATAGAAATAGATTCCTCAACAATTGTGAATAATTTAGCTGAAGAGGTTAAATTTACTTTTGTGAGATTGATTTTCTGTTTCAATAAAAGCTTCAATTTTCAATCATCTATCACTTTTTAAAATAGGTGCTCCTAAATTAATATACAGGTAACATCTCGGTGGTATGGGAATGCGGCGAAGAACTTAGAAGACTGGCGTCTCGGAACAGTGTAACACTGGATGGGTCCCAGGTCACAAAGGAATCGCTGGCAATGAAAAAGCTGTGCGAACTTGCAAGAGCAGGATCGTCAACACTGATGAACGGATCCGAACCATCTGTGGGTATCCCCAGATGCTCCACTAGGTCATGGTTAAAAGGGTGGGTAAAAGAACAATCCATAAAACTCTGGAAGAATACAACCAGGCAAACACATGGGAAGGAATTTATAGAGGAACTATCAGAAAAAGTAGCAAAAGAACTGCTCTCAATAAGCAGGAACAAACTACGCACCATAACGGGGCTTCTTACGGGAGACTTTCCCACAAAGGAGAACCTGAACAAAATAGGGCTGTATAACGGAGATCTCACATGCAGGAGATGCAAAAAGGACACTGAAACAGCTCTGCACATATTATGCAACTGTGAGACGCTGGACCACAGGAGGCAAAAACTTAATGGAAGACCCCAAATGACTCCAGAAGACTTCCACAACCAACCAGTAAAAAACCTGTATAAGCTAATACAGGGAACGGATTGGCTGAATAGGCTGTAGTCAGAATGTTGAATTGTTGAATCCACAATAAGCCCAAGAGACTGAAGTGGTGCCGGCGAAGGGACGGCTCCTTTAAAAAATATATATACATGGTTATAACCATTTCAGCAGTAGGGGGCAAAACGAAAAACGATGTTTAAAAATACTTTTAGATGTAGCCAAATCAAACAAATAACTAAAAAAACTTAACATTATTTCTTGAACTTGAAAAATTGCTCTAGGTCGTGGCACTCGATTTTCTTTGCCTTAGGCGACGCCTCCAATAAAGTTTTTTCCTTCTAAACCTATCAGATGAAAAAAACCAAAACCCTCCCCATGTAAAAGCTATAGCTACGTGATTGGGGTCACCTTACTGTAGATTCCAGGACACACTGAAATGGGAGGAAATATGATGGCAGATAGGAAAGACGGAGACTGGAACACTCTTTTGGAAGGAATAGGCTCAGCCGGAAAAAAAAATTAGCAGGACTTAGACAATTGAAGGTACTTCTGGATGACTACAGGCTGTGGAGATCGAATGAGTCCCTTATTCAAAGTAAAACTGTATGGGCACCTGAAAGGTTCAGGGAAAAGACTGTGGATTCTGTGGCATAAAAAAACATCCATCCATCCACATACTAGCGAATTGCACAGCAATTCGGAATCCTAGGGCACAACACCTAGGAGACTATGAGATAGAAGACTGCTGATATCCTAAAATCCATAAGAAAAATATGTCTGAAGGAGCGACCAGTATCTGAGTCTTTACTCAGTTAGTAAGTAGAAGAAAAGGGGTACCATGAAGATGCGAATAAAATAACTCCTTTGGGTGGTGAGCATTAACACTAAATTTTATTACTTATTGCGAAAAGTGACATTTCTCAAGGTTTCTTTAAAAAATTGCTTTCGCATAAGAGAAGGATACTATTTTTCCTATACGACAAAACTGAAGTTTTATGGATAATTATAAAAAAAATTGCAATAGTATATACAGGATGGACCACAACCAACGGGATAGCAAAACAGTTTCATTTTGGAAGTTTGTATTTCGTGAACGTTAAAGTTACATATTTTCAAATATGTCTTAATGAAGTGTGGATACCAAAGTTTTATTATTTCTTATGAGATAAGTGAGAAGCTCTTGCAGCGAAAAAGAAAGGGCCACACTTTCGTGTCTGTTCCACCAAAAGATACATTTATACGAAATAATGAACTCTTTTTCATTTATTTTGAAAGAAATTTTCACAAAATAGTTATTAGGTAAAAATATAAAATTTGATTGTGGGTGATGATAGTAATAAGTATTATGATGAGATGGATTGAGAGATTTTTCACAGGAATAAAAGATAGTAAAATATAGATACCATAAAAGAATTTGTAATGTGGGTTTAGAAATTCAAATTGAATTGAAAATAATTTAAAGCTCTGCGATGGATATATTACACATAATTAGAAATGATATATTTCATATGGAACATGAAGAAATAGAATTAGGAGTATTAGTTTTTTCCACCGTCGGGAGTAGAAATCAGTTTCTACGACAGAAGTAGTCGATTATTCCCAAGGGAGTATAATGCTCCCAAGGGAGTTAATATTATGGAGAACGTTTTTCATGCAAAAAAAAACATTGAAATTATTTGTTAAATTAAATGTTACATTTTCAAAATTGATTTTAGAAAGAATATTATTTTCGCTTTCATTTACAGTTTTTGTGATTGCGCTAGTAGTGGTAGGTACCTACTAAAACCTGATTAGCAGTTTTGGTCTAATTTTTAATGGAATTTCACTTCATAATGACAAAATATGTGTGTTTTTAAGTTAATGAGAGCGTGGAAAAAATAGTATATACTATTTTGTCCTCGGTCCTGCAAATTACACCTCTGCAAAAATAACGCATTTCTCTCCCTTATAGTATAATGTACTATTATACACCACTGGCAAGTAATATTTCAATTATACATTTTGTGAGGAATTTTGAAACATCAAAATCATAACCTGTAAGATTCAATTTATGAAGATCGAAGAGAGCTTAAAAATAGAAAGCAATAATGTATATTATAAGAACATAAAATCAAAAAAAATATATGGAAGTTCAGTTGTAAATTAAAAATTTGGAATGTTTGATGATATTGATTAATAAATAATGATATTTAGTCAGGATATAATTTAAAATAATTTAATACAAAGCCCCAACCATAAGATATAGTATATTTTAAAGTATAAGTGGATATTAAGGTCTTTAAAACACGCTTTATTTTTCGAATCCGTCGTGCTCGAAATAGAGCAAGTGCTTCAGAGACCAGTTATCCACGAATACTTTACGCTATTTTTTTTTTATTGGTGCACTTTGAAATTATAAATACTGATATCTATTACTACTACAACAATAAGAAAACTAGTAATGTAAAATGGTTGAATTCGTGATGCTACGCACCTATACCTTGCTTTGTCATGGAAATGAGAAAAAATGGACTAATTTGCATTATGTCTTCAAGATTTATTAATTTAAATACCATATCCTCCGATTTGAAAAATCGAAATATCAATATCTCAAACAATATCAACTGTACCTACTTCCCATTTTCATTTATAAAATTGAAATTGTTAAATATTGTTCGAATAAAAGTTTTGACGTTACAAAGTACTCCTGTCCGATCAATAATAAAAAAATTGTCATTTGATTTAGACTTCGTTTCTCGAGTTGTTGATGTTGCCATGGTAACTTTAAAAAACGCGCGTTCTTGAAAGTTCGATTTAAACAAGCTGATGCGTGCTTTAAATAGGTAAAATGGTTCACCAATAAAAAAAAGATTCTTTTTAAATAAAGTGACAGTTGAAATTTAATAAATAAAAAATGATTACAATTGCATAAAAAATTGATAAAACAAAATTAAAAAATCATAAATAAACAAATAGAGCTGTCATATAAAATTAATATAATACACCACGTATATGAAGCGTTTGCTTTGATTGATTCTTTTATTTCTACAATCTATAATTATCCTTGAAGATAAATAAATGATAAAATAATGGAAAGAGAAACCATCAAGACTAATTAGTGATAAAATCAAAACAAAGTTTTAATTGTTTATCTACAAATTGTGTGTGGCCATCCAGTGATGATAGTTATTAAAACATCATAATATTCAGAAGCGTCCTATGGGATAATTGCTAAACGTTGTCACTTGAAGAGAGATTTGTTTTCTTAATATGTTTATAGGGAGTAATTATTGAAAGTTATGAGGCCAGAGATAAAGTGCACTGTACGCTTAATACTGAATATAAACAAATATGTTATTATTGATGAATATTTCTTATAATTAATTATAATTACCATTGATTAAAATGAATCTTAAATTGTATATATTTCTTAAAAAATCCTTTTTTGCTTCTCTATTATGTATTCAGAAATGAAAAAACTGACTAGATATGGGCTTTTTGTAGGTTTATATTAATTGATATTAAAACTTTAATTGCCGGATATTTCTTGTGATTGTTTTCGAATACCAAATTTTATTGCGGCACTACCTCGTGGAGCAAAAGGGCCTCGCGCCTCATCCGAAGATATATTTGAAAAAGTATGGAGCAACCAAAGGTAGACACAACAAGATTTTTATTACAATGAATAAATTAGAATTAATTCTCAACTCTCCAGTTCACGAAATGAATGTAAATTAAATAATTCTTATTTCTAATAAACTACTTATATTATGTCTTTATGTCTTGGAATCAACATATTGGAAATTTTGTTCATCTATATGACAAGTTCAAAGACATTCCAAAAGACCAAATACTGACCAACTCTTAGGATTTACAGGTGCTAAAGTTTATTAACTTTCATGTAAAATTCAAAATTGTAGATGTTTCGTGGTTGCATGTAGTCACAGAGTAATAATTTTTAAGCCAATTAATAAAAAATCTGTCGCACCAATGTAATTTTTTTTTGCATGTATGTCAGAATAACACTTGAGATATACAGTTTAACTTAAATACGAAATTAATTCCTCAGGGTCTTAGTTTAAATGTCCTGCGATGTCTGATATTTATAGTTTTGATGTTACAACAGTTTTTCAGATAATCCGTGACAAGTGACTTTGGTGCTTTTTAAAATAATTAAATTTAAATTAGCAGTATGAAGAAATTTAAAAAACATGCTTTTATTCAGCAGGAAAAACTGGGCTTTCAAACCCATAGTGTAATCTTGTGTCATTAGCCACAAAATGGTAAGGGCAAATAATCGAAGCTAATTACAACCAGTTGAAGACAAATGAATGCATAAGTCAGAACAAAACTACACTGAGAGTTTAAAGGAGTCCTGGCGGTAGAAGTGGACAAAGTAGAATATAGATGGCACAATATATAAACATGCAAGAGAGAATTTTTCAAGCAAATATATCCAATTAAACTTAAACCGCTCAAATCAATACAGATAACTCAGCTTTCATTTATCAAAATATCAAATCCTCCTTTCTCAAAAACGTTGTATATGAACTGGAGAAACTTTAGGAATTCTTGAAGCCATGATCAAGTGAAAGATTATTTTGCAAACAAGCTTCTTATCATTACAGATTTACTGAGTGAGTCACTAGGATCAAAACAACTCCACCAAACGCCTCATAACCCCACACAAATTAAAAATGAGCTACTGAACGTTCATATCATCAAAATAATGTGTTCCATGTCTCTCAGGTATAAAAGAGGATGAGAAAGACGAGCAGCATTTGAAGTGGAAATATTTTATGTACAACAATTTCTCCCATTGATTGAATAAAAAACAAATATTCATATTTAGTTCTTGTCAGCTTATATATCGCCACTATCGATACCAGAAAAACGAATGAATCTACTTCTTACGCATCCATCTATCTGTATCTGTAGAGTAGGGAGGGTGAGTGTGTAGGCTCACAGCACTTAAGCCACATGTGACCCATTGTACATCCTCCCGAGAAGTTGTCCTCCTAGGTCATTGTCCATCGTGTCCTTTTCAGGAAGGTGGACAGGTCACTGGGAGACATCTCCTTTATATCGGCAGGTGTAGGCCAAGACTCCCCGAACACACACTCTCTTATTGACGATAACTCTGGACACTCGCATAGGACATGCCTGACAGTTCCATCTTCCTGTTCACACATCCTGCATAGAGTTGTGTCCACTAGCATCCATATCTCCTTAACAAAAAACCAGCACCAGAATGCACACATTGCACTATAGAACGTCCTCAGAATATGAAATTCCTATGAGAACAAACAACTTGAGTGTGATTTTCAAGGCAGAGCTTATTAGTAAAAAAACATAGGATATTCAAATATTCCCATTCATACAGTGTGGAAAAAACAAATAAAATAGGTAGAACGCGTCGCGGGACACACAGTAGGAACTCAAGTTCCTTTTAAGCAAAAATTATGTAATCCATCTGACGTTATAGATAAACAATTTGCATATTCCTCGGTGGTCGACTCTCACGCGGTAGACCCGGGTTCAATTCCTCTTGAAGAAGTTTTTTTTATTGTTAATTTTATTTTTAAATAATTATTCTGCTTGATATTAATAACGACAACAGGTAAACGTTTGAAATATTTAGCTCCTCCTACGGCGTCGTGCTCAAACTTCGTCCTCGTGCGATATGGCCATCATATCCACACTAGTTACACAAACTACTATTTCTATCAAAATATGCCCTTTTACATTTAAAAACAAGCTGCCAAATGTCAAATCAATTAATCCATCAATTTTGAAGTTATCGAATTAAAACATTCAAGTTTTCAAAATTTCAACACCCTGTATTTCGAAAAGTGAATGTGCTAGACCCCTTAATCCTCATATCATTTTGTCCAATTTTACAAGAGGAATCTACATGCAAACGTAATTACCCTTAACGTTCGAGATGCTTATACCATTTTTTGTGCGATGGTATTGAAATAAATTCCGAATAAAATAATTTAAATTTATTCGAATTGAACGAAATGCCAAAAGTGACATTTATACTTCTCGATCAGTTTAAAATATATTTTGCATTTTGGTGAAATTATTTTTCTGCTATTTATTACTTTTCGACGTCTGAACGGTAAGTAAATCACTCACCGACGTGTTAAACTTAGAAACCAGTAAACACAACCTACCGTCCTGACAACCGATGCTGTAAATAAACAAAAATATCAATCGCGCAAAAAAAATTATGGAAATAATAGTAAAAATGTATCCGAACAAATTCAAGTAGATCACCAGCACTGCGAATACGAGCTTTGCATGAAATTTTAATATAGCATCGGTGGTTCAGTGGTAGAATGCTCGCCTTCCTCGCGGGCGGCCCGGGTTCGATTCCCGGCCGAAGCATATGAACCGCTGCTTCGTAAACGAGAGAGAGACTCAGGAGAGAGCACACGCTCGAAAGCGAGGAACATAACGAAGCAACGTAACATAATGTAACGTCACGGTCAGATCTTTTGCGTCGCGACCCCCGGTCGCTTAAACATAACCTGACGTAAAGAACTAAAGTTCCAATAAATTTGATAACCAATAAATGACGGCCTGTTGGGAAAAACGCCCAGCCATCCAGTTCCACACTGTATAAGTAAATGTAATTAAATTCCACTCACTAACTGTTCAAGTCTTGCTCGCAACTCTCGAAATTTATACGGTTTATTTGTTTCATTATATTATCTAAACAAACTGCAATATTAATCAATAAAAGCCATTTAACTGAAAAAATATAACCCATACCACTTTGCTTATTAATTATTATTAGCAGACAGTTTCACAGTCCCAGACAAGATATTCCGTTATTGGTAATTTCACCTTCCGGCAATTGGATTGTTGTTTTATTTATTATTCTTGGTATGGCATCACAGGCCGTTGCAGACGATCTGACGCCCACGAAGACACGTTCTACCGGTTAATTATGTTTATTTATCGGAATTTCTGCTTAGGAAGTACCAACGAATATTTTTTCATCGATATCATTTTAGCACAGCATGGATTCACTGATAAACGTTCTGGATACGCTACGGAATTTCATTGGGTGCGAATGGTGGTGTAAAAGTTTTAGTAAGTGATCTTAATAATATAAATCTGCCAGTATTTGAATATAGGATGTTATAAATAGATTGAAAGATGGGAATCGATGAGAAACAATCCAGAACAGTTGTTAAAATGGTTTGAAGAACCGATGGTATTTGACTGTGGTTGAAGCAAAACATGCCGATTTCGATGATATGGAAGAGACTTTAGTACTGACTGATGCTGATTGGGGCTGGGCGATTATCAAAGAACATAATCCATAAAATAATCGAAGATAGTCGATGTATCGAAAATAATCGGTTAATATTCGATCAATAATAATCAATTGTTAATCGATTATCGATTGATTTACAATCGACTATCAATAGATTATAAATCAATAAATAATCGATTTTTGGAATCATCAATAACGGATAAATTTCAATTAATACATCATTGGGTTTGAAAATAGCGATGGAACATTGCAAAAATTGTGTTAATTTAGTTTTAATATAAATCAATAAGTATCATAAAATGTTAAATATGCATGTTAAGATATGTAAATCATCTATTCCTAGAGTACTCAAAGAGACGATTTAATTTCTTGATAATGGCAGCAGGAACGCTATAGAAAAATAGATTCCCAATAAAAACTGAAAATTGAAAGATTTATTAAACCATAACGTACAGTTTTAGCTTGTTTTTACTGAGCATCAAACTACCATGCTACTTGATACTTCATTTTCGCCACTTCCAGCTGCCGTTATCAAGAATTATTGAAAATAATCAATATTCGATTAATTGATTATTTTCGATTAATCGATTATTTGAGATCATTCAATTAATCGATTATTTAAAAAAATATATCGATCAATCGATCACTTGATTGATCTATTATTTTTCGATTAATCGATTATTTTGCCCACCCCTAATGCTGATGAATCCACAGGCTCACTTATAGAAAATAATACCTCAGATAGTCAACTCACCAAATCTATACGTGAAGTCTATCAAGAATTTGTTTGCAACAATTCCTAACAAATAGAGTCAAAGTGGATTCTAAATCCAAAGATATGGTACGAGGAGCGAAGGGCAGGGCAGAAAATATATGGCGAAGAAGATTTCGACGAATAATAAGTTGACGATGCTGAAGCACAAGATGCAGATTTCGATAATACGGTAGAGCCTTCAGCACAGGCTGATACTAAGGAGCCAACGGAGGAAAGAATTAGCATCAAACTTGGGGCTGATTACATGATAATAATTAGTAAAGTCGACTTTATAAAAAGGAAGCTTTTAGGTAAAGTGTCTTTCCCAACCGCAGTGATGTGAGTTGTCTTAATTAAGAGTGATCTTTATTTATTTTTTCACTTCCGCATCTGAAACATTGGTTTGACATTCGCATGTCTAAAGTGCGTATCATCTATCTTTCGATTCATAAACGTCACATCGTGTATCTTCTGTGATTTATATCTGTTATGATTTTGTAGTATCGCGTCATTTGATTATTCAATGATACGTCAGTCATCGCCTGCCTACTTGTGAATATAATTGGAATATAACATAATATTTTCCCACGGGAGAAGAAAACGTATGTAAGCAATCAGTGTCAAAAACCTCTTTAGGCGCTCATTTCATTTTCATCAGAAAACTCGTGACTAAAGATCCGTTTTTAAGTCTTCGTGTTTTATTGTATGATATTCCTGAAACAAGGGGATTTTTTTGCTATAATTTTTACAAGATGTGTTTAATGTCAAAATGACATAAACTAACTTGGTTTGGAGCTCTGAAGGAATTTATTATTAGTACTGGGAATGAAGCTCAAAAAAAGATAAAACCTCGCAATTTTTTCGTCCAGCATGGATTGACTTGAAATTTTAACAGGAGGTAGGTGATAGCCGAAGGTTCAAAATCTATATTGAACCGAAGGGCGCTAAACGGTTTTTAGGGGTGAAAACTACCCTTATTTGTGAAAAATCATAAAATGACATTTTAAACCTGAAAATGGGTAAGATTTGGTTTGGATAAGTTGAATAATGATTGTTTTGAGCTTTGTAATACAATTTCATCATATTTCAACCCTTAAAAAGCAGCCCCTGTTACAGCTTAATGTAAAACAAATCACGAATCCTTAAAAAATGATTTCGTCTCTGATTGATTTGCATAAAAATTTGGGATTAGGCTCAACTCACCCTCTGCTTTATATATCATGTCATGCCGACGAACCCTGATTGTTTCTTAGGGGTGAAAACTACCCCTAAATGTCAAAAATTAAAAAATAGCATTCTAAATTTTAAGGTAGGTGAACATTGGTTTGAATTAGTAAAATGATGAATTAGTTACATTTCAAAATACAATTTTATACTTTTTCAACCCTTAAAAATCAACTGTTATTAGTGTTATATGTAAAAAAAAAAATTTTTGCCAAAAGAAAAATAATTAATGCTAATAGGGATTTGCTCAATAATTCTGTTGTAAAAAAATTCTTTCCTGTTGTATTTCAAAAATAGAACACGAAACATTCCGTATATATAACGCCCCACTGCCGAATAAACCGGTTTTGTACATTATTATGCTTCCAAGTGTACTATACTATACTATTGGAATTTTTCGAAAAAAAAAATCGATTGGTTTTTTTTTAACGTATTTCCTTCATTTTTGATGATAAAAAGTTTATTCGAAAACGATTTTGTAGGGTTTTCCAAGAACTACAAGGATCTGTAAGTTAAATCTGTTAAGACCCTTTCGTTTTTAAATGGGGTGAGCTTAAAGGGCTGAAAAAAGGTGGTGCTCGTGCGTAAATAGACGTTTTAAACGGCTATATCTCGTCAAATATTAACTGTACAAAAAATCTACTTATAGGAACATTTTTGTCATAAAAAGGATACAATTTCGTTTCTTAACTTTGCTTGTACCCCTAATATTTTCGGAGTTATTTTGAAAGAAAGGATAAAAAATACAAAATCGTGAAAATAACTTTTTACTTTGGGCCATAATTTTTCGAAAACTATGAATTTTAAATTGGTTAAACTTCTTGGACATATTAACCATACATGTACAAAGAGAATTGTACAAGGGTAAAGACCAATTTCAATTAGGGGGGTAGTTAGGGGGTTGTTTTCACCGATTTTTTTGTTTAAAAAATTATATTGACATTATTTTTGTCATAATTCACTCAATTTTGATACTTTTTTTTTTAAAGAAAGGTCTAATTATGCTCTTTGAAAAAGATTCTATGAGTTTTCTATGAAAAATGCATCATTTTTCCGGTATTTGACTTTGAATCTATCACATTTTGCATTTGGGAAAAAAAGCTAATCATTGATAGGCCATATCTCGGTTCCTATTGGTTTTAGAAAAATTATAAAAAAGGGTTTTGCTTGTGTTTTTAAAAGCTACAATTTTGCTTTCAACAGTTTTTTTGATAAAATGCATAATTTTCGAGTTATCCGCGAAAAACATATCAAAAACGTCGATTTTTTCCTTTAAAAAGCGTTACTTTCAATCGTGAATATTGATTTTACAAAAAAAATGTGTGGAACATTTTTTGCTTAGAATTACTTTTTCAATCGATTCCTGTGGTTGAAATGTAATAAAAAATTTTCACCCCCGAGATGGGGTGGCAACCACCCCCAAGGCTTTAGCGCCCTTCGGTTCGATATAGATTTTGATCCTTGGGCTATCACCTACCTTCTGTTAAAAATCAATCCATGCTGGACGAAAGAATTGCCAGGTGAAATGCTTCATTCCCTGTACTATATGTAAACTGTCGTATGAACCAGTGGTGATAAGGAGAAAGACTCAGTTTTTATTACTGATGACTTGGTTACTGACATTAGTGAAAAATGATTATAAAACCGTCCCTGAGTTTGTAAATGTTAATATTTTTCTCATCATAAAGTTTGATTCATTTTTTAAGGTAGAAAATCATTATTAGTAACATGAAGGCTAGATTAATATTCCAAAAATAAGTACCTACTCTATCAAGAAATTGGTTTAGCAAGTACTCTCTTGGGAGAAGAGGGCGCGAGTAGCGGATACTGTAACCTGTAAAGATTATTATAACTTGTTTTGAAAACCCTATATGATGTTTATCAGAGCGAATACAATTTATAGTATAATGAAGGAAATTATCAAGTTGAGAATGTTGGATTAGTAAAATGTTAATCTTTGCGTAATCTTTTACCGGGAGTATATAAAGATGTAAAAGAGCTGGTAAACTTGGCAAAGATTCTCTTAACAGAAATGCTGATAAATTAATATCTCTAATCTGTAAAACGTGTCTTCGTGGGCGTCACATCGTCTACAATAATAAATTTTGATACTATACGACAAAACTTATTATCGCCGGAAGTCGGAATGATTTTTGTCAAGAATTTGTCTACAGATTTCTTGAAAGTGATCGTTGAAAGGAGTATGCATATATGCATTCCTTTTGGTAGAGATTATTACCTACTGAGCAATATTTCTACTATTCAGATCTTAATCATCATACATCTAGAAATTTAAGACTTTTTAACAGCATACCTATCAAAATATATACATTCAGTTTGTTTTAAATTGGTATTATACCACAATGTTTTATGAAAACTTTATGTTCAACGTTTTGGTAGCGTTCCAATTTCCAATGTTCTTTCCTGGTCTTATATCTCAAACATCTCGACTAGAATTACGACAGCTATCTCCAGTGGCGTGGACGAAATAATTTCCTCGGCGTACCAGCTTCTTTGTTGATCCCAATGTGTTATTTGTACCGGGTGTCCCAATAAGAATGGCTCTCGGCCATATCTCGGAAACCGTTTATAGTACAGTACGTTTATAGTACCCCCAGAGGGCGTAATTAAATACCAAAAATTATAAAATGAATAATTTACAAATTTTGCATTTAAACTATGATTATCGTATTCTTCAAGAAATTCAGCGTATATTTGAATGTATAAGTTTTAGTATATCTCTTCAAATAAGAGGTGGGGGGAAGCGAGAACTTTGTTATGAAGAAACGCCTGTAATTCCAGTTCTACTTAACCTATCTATGCAAACTTAGTATTTTTGAAGAGAGCTCCTTTCTACCAATGTAAGAGTTATAATTTCGAAACAACCTAATGAGTAACGTATACGCTAGAGGGCGCTATTTGCTTATTTTTTTAAATCTAGCTATCCTTGAAAAATGTCGAATGGAAACATGCAGTTTCAATGGGCTCGTTTACTAAAATTTTTAAATCATTTTTGACTGTCGTTAAACAAAGGGGCGAAGACTATGACTGTGACGTCACTGCTTATGAAAGTAGATGTGCACAAACATTACGCTTCTGACTGTAACGTTCCTCGCGTAGAATTTATTTAGTTTGAACTACTCGCAAAATTTTGTGTCAATAAAATAAAATGTGTGGACCTGATTTTTTGAAAAGCAGACGCATCAAATCTTCCAGTGGACTTGCTAATGATTATGCAGTTTTTTGATCAAAAACACGAGTTCATTAAATTGTAATTTTATACTATGTGACATATCGTTTTTGGCTGTTGTCCGGCCAGGAATGGTTAAAAATGTCAATATTTTCATAAATACATGCTTTTTCAAATGATATACAGGGTTATTTCAGATGACTTATTTCATTCCTGGTCTGGTGGGCAAAGTTACGGAGATAACGCTATAGGGTACTCAGTAACAAATTGCAATTTTATTAACTGCGGACTGCCCAATTAAAGGAGCTTCTCCAAATGCTATTTATGATGAATGTGTAGTGGAAATTAAATCACCAATGTTGAAAAGAACAGGAAAAACTTATTTTGATGGAGCAGGTAATATTAGTTTCAAATGTTTACATCAGATTCAAATGCACATGCACCTCACTGGTAAAAAAAGCGATATTTGTTAGAGCTGATCCGGACTTTGAATCAAATAAAATAATTTCTTTTAAAACACATAATATACGCCAGTTTTCTTGATGATTAATTTGTAAAGAGCTGACCCACTATTTTATTTAATAATTTTGAACATTAATAACACCACAAGCTATAAGAACAATATCATGTACGTATTAAAAAAAAATTAAATTGATACAAGCGTGTGGTTTTCAATAACCCTCTCAATATGCATTCACAACGTATTTTATAAGATAATTTATAACGATTCTTATTGAAGGAAAATAAAATCCTAAAAATACCCAAACAAAGTATGTTGACTTATCAGTGATTGCTTTGAGCGTTTTTTCACTCAACGCTTTGAGTCTTTTCATGCTCTTCTGCCATTGCTACAGTTTTTTTTGCATCCTTATTAATAGAAATAAATGTTTTGTTAGATGTTTTAATCGTAGTACTTTTACATTCTGGAACCACACAATATTTATAGCTTTTTTTACTCTGGTTCTGGTCCATTGTGTCGAATAGTGTAAATTATTTCTAAACGTTCTCATTTCACAAACATAACACTGTTTAGAGTTTGCTAAAACTTATAATAAATATTAGGTATATAAGCTAGCAAAATACTGCTACTAGCTAAGTAGTCATCTAACCGAGGACCGATCGGCGCGGTATCCGCTCTCTCAACGACAGATTTCATATGGGATGACGTCACGCCTGAAATTCGGAGAGAAGCGCTGTTTAATGTTTATATTTTTTTTTAGGCGACTTAGGAGTCTCGCTGACGTGTGATTTTTTGGACAGAGCCTCAAGATGATGTGCTCTTCCCAATAATAAAATAAAATAAAAATATGTAAATGAGCCCATTAAGGATTATAAAAGTAGACCAAATTAGCAACCACATGTCGATATTTTTCGTATTACGAGATATCCTAAGAAATGTGTAAATTTTAGGCATTTTCCTTTTTTGACTCCTCAAAATTGTCTTTTCTTGTTCTATTAATAATAGTTCCAATTATTGTGTCAATATTACTTAGCTGTCACCAGGAAACTGCGTTATCTGACGCAACTACTTCTTATAAAATATTTATGATAAGAAATATACTGGGTGGCTAAGTTTAAATGTCAAAAACGTTTTTTCTCGGTAAATTGGAAGATTTTGGATGAAGAAACGTAAAAATTTTAAGGGAAATCATAATATATTAGATGTTATCCATTTCTATGTATTTTCTAGAGGGCGCCACAAAAGCCATGCTATTGGTGTAATTGTGCTATTAACTTATTTATCGTTACGGTATCTCTCTATTTATTGGAAAATATTGAAACTGCATCATTTTTACGACAAAAATGTATACCTATCATTAGTCTCAAAAGTTACTGGTACTGGTACTGGTACTGGAATATCTTGGAAACCAGTCTCTTCTGAGAGTAATGATAAGTATACCTCTTTGTCGCAAAAATGATGCAGTTTCAATATTTTTCAATAGGTAGAGAGATACCGTTAACGATAAATAAGTTAATCGTACAATTACACCAACAACATAGCTTTTGTGGCGCCCTCTAGAAAATACATCGAAATGAATAACATATTATAATTTCTCAGGCCCTAAAACCTCTATTTTCAAATATCCAAAATTTTCCAAATTCACTGGGAAAAAACATTTTTGACCTTGAAACTTTGCCATCCTGTATCTTTCTTATCATCAATATTTCATCAGAAGCTGCGAATATTATTAAGCAAAGAATCTTCCATCTCACTTCGGACCATTACTTGCGGACCACCTGTATATATAATGAAACTTTTAAGATAAAACTCCAAATGAGGCCGATGATACCCTTCCAATCCTGTACCTATATATACCTATATATTAAAAGAAGAAAGGGTGTCGTGTTAGGTTTAAATTCAAGTTTGAGTAAAAATCAGAATAGAAAACTTTCATGTTTCAATATCGAGAAATAAGAATTAATCTTTTTAAAATTAAGACTTCTCTGTAGGTGTCAGTTTATTTCTTTGAACCCTATTAAGTATTAACCAGAAATATGGCGAGCAATAAAATTAGAAACCATTTAAGTGCAAGACCGTTAGTATGTTAGTATAGTGGGATTATTATCGACTGAGATGGTAGACCAAGACTGAAAGTATGCTGTTTACCAATAACTCGGTGCTATATGGAAATAGACACACACAATCTTCAAGGATTATGTACTTATCTCCTCAAATTCTGCTTCTATAAAAATTTAGTGACATTATAAATGCAAGATGTACAATTTCCAGCAAACAAGTGATCTCATTTAGTTGGAAATAAATATTTATATTTAATTTTGACCATACGTCCCTATTTTCCGGTACCGAAAAAATATCGAACAGTTTTCATAGATGTCAATCATTATATTTAACTTTTTTATTGAACAGTCTACTTCAATCGGCTTGTAAAGTATGGCGGTCAGCTGATTCTACCCAAGTAACACATTTGATGCACTTTTTACAACATGTAAACTGGGCGCCAAAACCGAAGGACCATTTTAATCCAATGTGTATTTTGGGCGCTAACCGACGGAAAATCTATCAACCCTTGCTCTGAACTTCAAACTAAAAAAACAAGAAAACCCATGCCCAAACCCGGTTGATCAAAGTGTAGCTATGTATAAAAATATTAGAAAATAAGAAATAGAAAACTAAGAAAAAAAGGTAGAGCGTGTCGCGGGACACACGGTAGGAACTTTAGTTCCTTTTAAGCAAAAGTTATGTAATATATCTGACGTTATAGATAAACAATTTGCATATTCTTTGTTGAGTAGTAAGCATACCAGACTCTCACGCGGTAGACCCGGGTTCTATTTCCCGCGAGGAATTTTTTTTTCATTCTTAATTTTATTTTCAAATAATCATTCTGCTAGATATTAATGACGGATATTAATAACGGATATTAATAACGGAAGATGTTTAAAATATTTAGCAGAATATTCATTATTATAGATAATGGTACGGTACCCTCCATGAGGGAGTCCGACTGGCAACATCTACTCATAACAGCATCGTATATTTAAAAAAGGAAACCGTAGCATTATACAAATTGGACATTCGTTTACCACAAAATTAGTGGAAACATAAAATTGAATTGTTAAATTTTCAATTTGAAGTTATATTACAGTTTATAGAAATTTTTATTTTCTAGATTTTTTCCTAAGTGGGTCGTAGAAAAAATATGCTGCCCCACTCGTGTGGATTGTCCATATCGCACTTGAACGATTGAGCACTCCGCCTACGGCGTCGTGCTCCATCTTCGTCCTCGTGCGATATGGCCATCATATCCACACTAGTTGCACAAACTACAATTTCTTTCAAAATTTCAACACCCTGTATTTCCAAAAGTAGCTAGACCCCTTAATCGCGCGAAAAAAATTATGGAAAAATAGTAGAAAATTTATCCGAACAAATTCAAGTAGATCACTAGCACTGCGAATACCAGCTTTGCATAGAATTTCAATATAGCATCGGTGGTTCAGTGGTTAGAATGCTCGCATTGCACGCGGGCGGCCCGGGTTCGAATCCGGGTAGGAGCATATTTATTATCATGAATCGCTGCTTCGTAAACGAGAGAGAGACTTAGGAGGCACAAGCACGCAAAAGCAAGGCACATAACGAAGCAATGTAACATAACGTAGCGTAACGTAACGCGTAACGGTCAGATCTTTTGCGTCGCGACCCCTGGTCGCTCAAACATAACCTGGCGTAAAGAACTAAAGTTCCAAAAACAAGAAAACCCAGGCCCAAACCCGGTTGATCAAAGTGTAACTATGTATAAAAATATCAAAAAATAAGAAATAGAAAACTAAAAAAAAAACAAGGACACCCAGGCCCAAACCCGGTTGATCAAACTGTAACTATGTATAAAAATATCAGAAAATAAGAAATAGAGAACTATTGGGTTTTTCCAAATACTGGTGGTTAAATTATTAAGATAATAGTTATTTTATGACTCGACCTACCTGCACTTCTTAGCGCCCAAAATACATGTCGGATTATCTACCCAGGTCAGACATGTAAAGAAGGATGGTTAGCGCCCAAATTACACCCACCGAATATTGCCACCGAGCCGAGAGAGATGTTTTCTCTCGAATAAAGCACCGAGACTAAACGACGATAGCTCCTTTTTTTACCTGATCTGTTCTATTTATTCGTTCCTTCCCCAATGTTTTTCCTAGTTCCTTATCATTGTTTCTCTCTTTTTTCGGAGCTCAGCAGCTCACAAGCTAACATTGAGGCAAGTTACGTCTGGGCAAGATTCCGCCAACCAACAATATTTTTCTGTTCTCGTTTCGTGCACAAGAAGAGCTACAAGCATCTCCAGCTCGTTAACATAATAAGTTCCTTTAGCGTGTGTAAGATTTGGACTTGGCGCGCTCTAGTCTAGTTCTTTCAAGGTTACGTTACTTTTCAATTCTCAGCTTATATGTATATCAGAGATTTAATCTGCGAAATCTCCATATGAGGACATCATGTGATGTGATGTGTGAGGGAGTAACTGGAATGGGCGTGTAGGCATTAGGAACGCAAAAAGAGCTAGATACGCGTTGGCAGGCTCGCGAGTGAGTGGTCAGGTCCAGTCACGGTAATCGGTAGCTTATAATTTCGAATAGAACACTGAAGGGTAGGAACCGTTAGTATCGCACAGGTTTAGTAAGGATTCCGTGACTGAAGACATCCATGTTTCGAATCTTGGCGGTTTAGATTATTCAATTTCAAGCTTATTATAATATGGCTGTAGTGTATTGTCAACCTATACCTCAAACTATCATCATCCCTCTGAATATTTCCAATGGTTCGATTTCCTCGTTTTTTTTTTCGGTTACACTTATTATCTCTAATGTTATATTCATTGGTACTGATACCTCAATATGATTCCGGTACGGTACACAAAATGATATCTGTATCTGTAAGAATTTGAAGGGTTGGTAACCCCCACAGCACTTAGGCCACAATTGGCCCATTGTGCATCCTTCTGAGGTTCAGACTTCCTTCTGGCTCGTCATCCAGCCTACTTGTTTGAAGTAGGCGATAACGTCGCCGGAAGTACGCTCCCTCATGCTGGCTTGTGTTAGCCTGTACTCGCCGAATACGGAAAACCTAAATTGAGAGAGTGTCGGACATTCACAAAGAATGTGTTCAACAGTCTCATCTTCCTGTTCACATCCTCTACAGAGTGAAGTGTCAGACAGACCCATTCTGTAGAGATGTTTTCGTAGATGGCAGTGACCGGTCAGAATACCCGTGGCTCTCCGAAGGTTCTGTCTGTTCATAGACACGTATCTTTTGGCTACTTTTCTGTCCATATACTGCAGCAGCTCCTTGGCAAGCCTGCAACCTTGTGCATCGTCCCATCTACCCTTAAACTTATCAAGGGAGTGTTCCTTTATTAGGTCAATCATAGCCGACACCGACAGACCAATGAAAGTGCCAGGTCCCAAGAGTTTTTGGGAGGCTGCTTTCCTGGCTAGTGAGTCGGCAATGTGGTTACCTTTCGGTTTACTGTGCCCCTTGATTTAGCCTAGAGTGACCTCGTTGTTGCTACAGGCTTCGATCAGGGACAGGTGACAATCCAGTACTATGCCTGATGTGATACGTGGTCTGTTCAGGGCTAGTAGTGCTTGTCTACTATCCGTAAGGATGTGAATTTTATTACCTGTGGTGTTTCTTTTGGTAATCTCTTTTGCGGCGATGTAGATAGCAGTGAGCTCTGTTTGAGCAACGCTGACATTACAGCCCATCGCCCATTTGATGTTTAGATTCAGAGATCTGGAGTAAATTCCACATCCTGAGCCCATATTGGTTTTAGAGCCATCCGTGAAGATGCGGAGTGCGCCTTCTTCTGATGTGTCTTGTGTGTTATATTT
>CAJUYG010003157.1:0-23626 GCA_910591675.1 Galerucella calmariensis
TTTTTGATAACTAAAATTCCTGGATACGGCAACATCGGAAACCGTCAGTAAATGTTCTATGTTATCAGTTATTTTATACACATCTGTAGTTTTATGGGCTGGAACTCTAGTCGAAAGAGACTATAGGTACATTTACATTCAATTACGCGCGTGCTTAATCTCTTGCTTAATTGACATTTCACATAATGATCAATTACATTGGTTCTAAATTTTTTGAGTTGGATACCTTTAAAAATAAAAATAATGGACGAGAATAAAATTAAAAGTTAAGTATTATGCTCTCTAGCATCTATCGTAATAACGTTACATAAAAAACCGCCCAAAAATTGTGTGAGAAAGAAAATTCGCAAAAAGAAGGTTTTGGGTACTAGACATTTATTTACAAATTAACTTCTTCCCCATACTGCAGATGAAGTGCCAACATTTTTTATTTGTGATTAAGCTTTTCCTCTTCAAAGGAATTTAATGAGACAAAAATGATCATAAAATTTTCTCAACAATCATAACATAACCTTAAAATTTTAAATGAAATTTTCTTTCTGCTTGCATTTGTCAAGCAAAAGAACAAGCCCGCTCAAGCTTAAGCAAAAGTGAAATTTTCAATGTAAATGGATACATGGAGACGTCATATGTCAAGCGAGCAAATTTTTGTAAATGTACCTTATCTAGCGGCGTTGCCACCCGCTCCTTTCATAAAATGACAGTGCCAACAAACTACGACCTGTAGAGGTAGGAAGAGGGAGGTAGCTTTGACAGTTTGTCGTGACGTCATGAACTACTCAAGCCTCTTATTTGATCATGGGTTGATCAATCATCTATTATAGAGTAATAAACGATACTGAGTTAATCTTTAACTCTGGGAGTAAGTATGTGAACGCACCCATGGAGACTAGTATCGGAAATCTTAGAACATCAAAGTCGGAGATACGTGATTAATCAAAAAGAAGTATAAAGCCACATGTGGCTCTGATAAAGCAAATGCGTTTGTAACGTAACCATGCATGTGTTTTAATTTTCAACCAAAAAAATGGTGAGTACTATTACCTTGATATATACTAAAAAATAGTCTTCATAGACAATATTTCTCCTTGGTAGTGTTTCTTTAAGTGACCTTTCGCGTTCCTTGGTCGTAGAAAAACGCGAACACGAAACACAATTAGGGATGGCGATCTCAAATCGATTTCTCGTGCCAAATAAATCGATTTTTTAAATCGATATGTTGTACTGAATCGATTCAGTGAATCGATCTTTTACCCTTGAGAATCGAATCTGTTCCTTGTGAGCGCCTTTTTTCAATTGCCGGCAACATCGCCAGTGATGAGCGGAACCGCTTGGATACCAGGGCCCGTATTCTTAAGGGAGTAGTGAGAATCTCACCAATGAGATAGGTGTATTGCATGGTTGCCTAAAACATGAGTTTCAAATTTGTCGTATTTTCAAAGGTAATAGTGAGATCTGCAATATCACCAGACGAAATCCAATACGCATGTTTCTAAGCTTCTCACCATTTTGGCGAGATTCTCTATCGGTCCTAACCATGAGAGATTGAATCTCTCTCGTTTCAGGCAACCCGTAATGCATCAATCTCATTGGTGAGATTCTCACTAGTCCCTTAAGAATACGGGCCCTGTAGACTTGACAGATTGTTGTTTTTCAAAAGCTTAGATATGAAGCTATCTATTTTATTAACTTTTCAATGTGAAAAATAAATTTAGAAAATAAATGTCTTCTTTTATACCTGATCTGATATTTTGATACGGTTTCTTGTTTTTCATAAAATGGATTTTAATTACATTGTAAATACAAATTTGAAAAAAATCGATTTTTCAGACCTCGATTTTTTTTATGAATCGATTCATCAGTTTACGATTGGAATCGATTAAGAAATCGATATTTTTTGGAAAGAATCGCCAGGTACGTGTGACAGTACGTGTTACGTTTCACGTAACGTAACGAAGCCCACGTATCGTTTCCGCACATGCGCATTGGGATACGTATACGTGCTGATTTTTAGAACTGCTTCAAGTCCGCTTTGGAAAATTTGTGGAAATAGAGTTCAAAAAGTATGCTTCAAGAGATCATTATTATTCCATGGTGTGACATTTGTGCGATTTGGTTGTTTGTACTGGGAATCTGCGCACACTATCAGAGAAACACTATGGAATCCTAACGATCACCTTCTGCAGTATTATTATTCCAGTTGACAGCATTCGAGAATCTCAATATGTCTTTCTGTTTACTGTTGACAAGTCTTCTTTTATTTCTGACTTATTAGTATGAAATATATTGGAGTTCTTAATAAGAAAAAAGACGCTTGAATAGAGTCGATAGTAAAATTCTATAGTGTGCAGAGTCCCAGTACTGATTGTACTTTTCGAACTAAATGCTGCTCCGTAGTCCGTACCGTAGACTAGAGTTACACAACCACAAACCAAGGTGATCAGCAGTGCGATCACGAAAATTCGATGCGAACGGACTCGATACGTGTGATGTATCAAAAATGCAATAATTATCGTTTCAAAATGGCGTACTCGATTCGAGTTGATCATTCGTAATCCCACTGCTACAGAACACGTCGTGGTGGGTGCATGGCCACCTCCAACACAAGGCCGGAATCATAGATGTGGCAACGTAGCGCACCTGTCAAATAGTGGGCCGATAAGACTACAATGGTAGGAAATATGAAATAAACCAAGCTATAATAGTATATTATTAAACGAGCAATTTATGATAGCCATTATTCACGCTGGGTGACGTTTGCGTCCCGAGCCGCAGGCGAGGGGCGCAAGTCAGCCATAAATTGCGAGTAGAATACTATACTTTGTCCACGACCCTTGATTTCTTTATTAAATAAAAGTCAACTAACCTCCAGTTCATGAAGTTATAATATGTAAACATATAGTTATCTTTCGATTTTTCTGGCAGCAGTCCTATAGTCGTTAATTTCGCCGCTTTTTTTTATTTCAGTTGTTGTACAAGAACGTTCATTTCCACTATCCGAATTCAATGAATTCATCGTTGCGGTAATATAGCAAGTTCGTAATAAATTGGTATTACTAACGTCAAAATTAAATAATTTGACATATATAGAGATGGGCGATACCGTGTAAAGAATCAGTTATAAATATATTGTTTTGGAATACTTAATACTAGAAAATGTCGTTATGAAAAGTATCAATACTAAAGATTTCGATATTTTATCGATACGATATATTTCAGAAACAAATTTCCTGAACAAAATACACAGATTTAAAAGTTTATTTCATATCGTACCCCCATCTCTAGTCGTGAATTATGAACCATAATACACTCCAGTGTATTATGAACCATAATTCATTCTAGTGGATATATGGGTACCATATACCTTTTGATAGGAGGTAAAATATCGACTTATTATTGGGTGGTCATGGACAAAACAAAACGATCCAAACAAGAAGGATCAATAAAACTCAAAGTCCAAACCACAAATTTTAATATTGTCCACCAAAAGGACAAAATGTTCAGCAACTAGTTTCGGTACAAAATTACCATCATCAGGCTACAATAGAAATGTTATACTTATCAAAAAAGATCTCATGAGATAATGTTTAAAAGTTGAGACAAAATATACTAATATTATTGAAATAAGATGAACATTTTTTGACATTAAATAGTATCAACTACTTTAACGAATAAAAATCGAAATATTTATAGGTATAATAAAATAAAAATGCAAAAGGTAATTTATTGATAAGAATATTATGAAATAAGAAGAAAAACAACCTCTATTTTCCCCTACAGCTGACAAGACACCACCTTAAAATAATTATTTCTTCACCTTTTATTTCTTAGACCTTTATTAATACAAACTGAACTACATATAATAATAAGGGTACAACAGAATTCTTAAGAAGTAATATATATAATAGAACTATTGTAATTAAGAATTTTTCTTTTTTTCAAATTTTGTAACATGATTATTATTTAGGTATGTTTCTTACTATGTGTAATTTATCTTAAATTGTTTTTAAATAGCTATTTATAAAAATATTTGCTAAAATCTAAAAAAAAAACTGGTTCAGATGGAATAGTTAATCTTCCTCTATTTAAAATTTCGAAATAACTTTGACGTTCCTCATGGTCTTGTGTTTGATCACTAAACCACAACATTTATACAATTTGGACATTCTAATTTTCTAGAAACTTTGAGACTTACATAAACAGCTACTTATATACTGAACTACTGAATTTGATACTTGCCGAGAATGTTATTAGTAAACTAATATCATAAAGAATAACTACAAATTCATGTGTGGTTACTTGTTCATCTTCTTTACAAATATTTAACAGCACAAAATTATTAGTATTGAATTGAATTTGTCCAAATTGTGCATTTTTATGCAATAAATTTTGCTCTATTCTTACCACGATTATGATTGATTCAAATATTTTCATACTACACCTGACATCTGGTTCATCATTGTCAAATCTCATCAGATATAAATATATACAGTTTGTTTGTTGATGACACTGCCACTTCTCTAAATTTAGATTTAAACTGTTCACACAAATTCAAAACATTCACTATCACATCACTGTTCAACAATTCTGCTAGTTGTTCCTGTTGTCTATCTAGTGTCCTTCTTCGTATTCCAGGATTACTTCTTGCAGCTGGATTCTTTTTCACTGAAAGATATTTTGGGAGACTGGGAAATATTTGTGGTATTACATTTTCCTTCAATACAGGTCTTTTCCTTGTAAATATCTTCAGATCACCATCCTTATCCTTGTACACTTCAGTGAATTAAATTTGATCTTTGGTGAAATGTTTAATACACACAACTGAACTTAGGCTTGGATTCCACTTCCCAGTTTGCAGGTGGAATTGGGACACTTCTCAACCATTTGCTCTTCAGCTCATTACTTTGTGGAAACTTAAATACTGTAATATATCCTTCACTGTTGGAAGCATAACTGGAAGTACAGCTTGGTACCAAACATTTCACAGGCATCTACAACAAAATAAAATATTTAATAGTAGGTACATAAGTAATTAACCCTCGAATTAACCGTATTGGCTTAATTTATAAATATACTTCATTTAGGTAAGTCCAATGTAGGATGGCTTAACAAGAATCACAAATTGGATAATAATATAAAAATTAGTCTTGGTTTAAGTCACCTCTAAATATTTTCAATGAGTTTTAGAAAATTTGTAACCATACTTTATTTGATACAATGTTTACAAATTATACTGATGCTAAAATCTTTTTATTTTATATATATTGTCAAATATCTTACCTCTAAAATTTAACACAAACAGAAGTCTTATGTTGAACTTGTCAGGCTGTTAACTGCGAAAAAACGAGCACCAAGTTCATAAACTTGATTTAAAAAGATTGTACATACTATTACATATTTAAAATCACCTATTACACACACACACGCGCATTATAAACGTAAATATTATATCCAATCTATATCCACTGATTTCACGGTCTCGCCATGATAAAAATCTGACTTGATCGGCCCACTGTTGCCAAACTTCAGTATTCCGTCCTAGTGTTGTAGATGGCCATGGATTATCATAGATAGAGAAATATTTATTTGTCCATGGTTTAAGTAAGACAACCACTGAGCTCCCTCTTAGTGTGTGTTGTGTGGTTGTGATAACTAAATTCTTTATGTTACCTATTCGTAATGAGCTGTGATCATGAGACTGGGTTTAGATCATGTTATCTATGGTTTAGATTAGAACATGTACATGCCGTGCTCAACAGTGTTATGTTATCTATGGTGCTCAACTCAAGGTCGTTGAGCTTGAGTTTTAGCAATCTTGTTGATTACATCAATTTTAGCTTTTAGTTTAATTTTAAAACTACGAAAAATTTATTCCAATTTAACAGTTGTTCCAATTTGGATTATGAACAGGTAACTATGTAGTAAACATTGTCCGAAACGTGAACACACCTGTTAAATTGTACGTTTTATTATTGATTAATTAAAATAAAAGGAGTATGTACGCTATATACATTCCTACGCTTAATTATTCAGCTGTTCATCGCCTCAAATACTCTAGGCCCTGAAACATTTTTTTCCAGAGATGTTATTGATCTTAAATTTGTGAGGGCATCCAGTTATTTTAACATTTTATTTTGAATGTATGTACCAATATGATTTAGGTTTGGATTGCTGAAAACTTCAAATAACTACGTCAACTGATAACTGTATGCGAAAATAAGGCAGCCGAAAATAGTGAAAATTAAAATCAAAAATTGTTTTAGACTTGACAGATGAACTCCTAAATTTGTTGAAAAAGCAAATCACAATAGGTAGCAGAAGTAGAAAATTCAGTGCCAGAGGAGCCATGACACGACCACCAAATGAAAATTTACCCACAGTTAAATTAGTAGTTGTTGGAGATGGAGGTGTTGGTAAAAGTGCCATTACCATTCAATTTTTTCAAAAACTATTTGTTACTGATTATGATCCCACTATAGAAGACAGCTATTTACAACATGTAGAAGTAGATGGACAATGGTGTATGCTTGATGGTAAGTTGTATTCAATTTTGCTGTCAGAATGCCATTTTGTTTAAAGTTGAGAAACTTAAATATTTCCTGATTTTTAGTTCTTGATACAGCTGGTCAAGAAGAATTTAGTGCCATGAGAGAACAGTACATGCGAAAAGGAGATGGATTTCTATTAGTATATTCAGTAACTGATAAAAATAGTTATGAGAATATTATTAACTTTCATACTCAGATATTACGTGTAAAGGATAGGTAAGTATTACTATATTTTTATTTATAATGTTGCCAACAATATTCATTAACTCAATATTTGTGTGTGAGTTATTACACTCAAATAGGCTACTCTAAATATTGAAAAATGTATGTATGGGTAATTCTTATTATCATTTTTCACTATAAAAACAGAAAAACATAAATATTTGCATTTCAATCTAGGTAATTATTATAATTCATTGAAACACGAGTTGAAACCACTTATTCATGCATATCTGCTAGATGGCAAATCAATTTTTAATTTTTTTAATTGTATTAGAAAGGACCAGGGGAGAGCTGTACTTTACTTATGTAATACAAGCAGTAAACTGGTACAATAATCCCTTAACATGCTGTCAAGGGACAACAAAGTGTCTCTAATGGCAGACCAGTTAGCTAAATAAGGTTCTAAAAGAGACTTCATAAGCTCGGAGTAGTTTTCTGGAATCACAAAGGATTACATAAGAGGGGAAATTGGGAACTGGCTAGTTAGGGAACACCAACTCAAATGGAGGCTGACACAAGGACACCTCTATACAAAGAGTTTACTGAATAAGGTAGATAAGGAACTCTCAGCCAGACTTTTGAAGCTGGGTAGGAGATATTTGAAGACAGTACCTAGACACTTCTCCCTGAGGAAGCAGTTGCACAATATGGATCTATGTGCAGAAAATTTGTATGATAAAACACCTACTCACATATTCTGCTTCTGTGAGAACTTACAAGGACTCAGACGAAAATACTTTGGAGAGGAAATAATACAACCATCACAACTACTGAAAATCCCTCCAGTTAAACTGGTTGCCTATATTATAGAAGACACGAAGCTTCTGGAATGAAAGTAGATATCATGGGATACAGTACAAATATTCAGATCAAGTGCCTGGACTTGCTTGAGCATAACTCTAAACATATGAATGAATGAACAGACATTAAAGTCTCTCCCTTGGTCTCTTGTTGAATAGGATCCAATATTCTTGTGAGTCAAATAATGTAGATAATATTATTATTTAACGTGTGTTCTAATCTTTGAAATTTGACTTGAAATTTTGCCAAAGTATGTTATTGATTTAAGTATACTGTAAATGAAAATTCTTTATAGGGACACATATCCAATGCTACTTGTAGCAAACAAAGTAGATCTTGTACATTTACGTAAAGTGACTGAAGAACAAGGGAGGGATTTGGCTCATAAATTGGGTATTCCATACATTGAAACTAGTGCAAAGGATCCACCTTTAAACATAGATGCTACTTTCCATGAGGTAAATTTAACAAATATTTTTTGTACCTAGTTTAATAATCAGATGGTTTTGGTACATTTCAAATGTTTAATTTGATAGGTAGTAAGAATTATACGAAATCAACCCCAAAATGAAAACGAAAGACGAAAAAAGAAGAAATTACAAAAATTGGGCAAATGTATATTGTTATAAGTATTTGTTGAGTTTCAAGGGCTTTTATTATAATTATTTTATGGTATGTGTATACAGCTTAGATGTTATATATAAAGTGTTCAATGTTGTATAAGTTGTGCCTGTATTGGTTATAATATATAATTTAACAGCAGCACATTTGTTATTAAACAAAAATTCTTCAAACTTTCGACTGGTTTGAAATGAAACATCTTGTATATTAACTTGGCTGTGGATAAATTTTAGTTTACTATAATGATTTTCCCATGTTGAATTTATTACTCACGTTGATTGTGAAATTTTAAAATTATACAGGATGTACTATTTAAAGTAATTTTTGTTGATACATTCCCTTAAAGGAAAGAAAAGTGTTGAAATAGGCTCAAAATAGGAAAAAATTGTTGCAGTTGATGAAGTAAAAATATGGGGTGGTATTGATATATTTATTTGAAATCTGCAGTTACCAAATATTAATTTTAATGGCTCTAGGTACATATTAGAATGAAGTGTTTAAACACTTATGACCCAATCGACAGAAAATAATTGATCATATTAGGTAACTTTTACAAGTTGATGTTAGCTGAAGTTATTACATTTTAAAAAAGGCAAATTTTTTTTGTGATCTAATAGAACAATTCACAATTATACAAATTAAAATGGCTGTAACGGATAGAAATGTCCTTTCTATGCATACCAACGCACAACACCGTGAAGGCAGTTGAATGTTTAAAATTTTTGCCTTGAAAAAAAAAAGATTTTTATTACTGTTTTCAGTTTTCGAAGAACAGATAAACGACCTAGTATATGTTTTAGTATATATAGTATATACCTATATGTTTCATACATCCAATGGACATTAAAATTTTTAACGTAATCTCCTGTTCAAAATTGATTCACAATTTTCACTAAATTATTTTTATTAAAGCATTTAAAATGCGATCTAAAAAAATACATAGGGTCAAATTACCTTCCATTCTGGAAGAATAATTTGTTTTGTTCCAGCCAGATTGTATATCTTGGGGTGACATGTGACATTCACTTAGACCTAAGAGATATATTGTGCCCATCCTCCCTCTCAGGTCCCGAGGAAAGTTTTTGCGACTAGTAATTATTATTGTCCAATCCCTTGGAGGAATTCTAGGATATCCACAGGCTTCAGTTTAAGTAGATATTCTTCTATCCCGAAGTCTCCCAGGTGTTTCTCTCTGAGATTCTGTACTGCTATGCATCCTGGAAATATGTGCATAAAGGTCTCTTCTTCCATTCCACATAATGTTTCCTAGGTATTCCCATACCATTTTAGCACTCATTTCACAAGAACTTGGTGTTTTAAATGTGTCCTGACTATCAATATTGAAGTGGACAAACTTTCCTAGAGTGTCTCTGGTTTCTGGCATATCCCAGTACCTTTTGTTGCTTTAGATTCATCTGTATACCATTGAATGGCATTCTTTTCCAGTCTGGTAATTGTGTTTGAATCTCATTCCTGCTTGTTATTGAATTCTGTAAAAAGCTATATTTTTTCATCAGTTCTTCCCCTGGCATATCCCAGGATATCTGATTATGAGAAGCTAGGAGAAAAGGGTTTTGCTTCAAGATTCCCTCTCCACTTAGCCTGTATGAGTGGTGGCTATTAGGATGGTTTTTGGTGGGGTATATATAATGTTTATAGTCCCACCTGCCTTCATCATTCGTGTAGTTGAGTACCCTTTGTACAATGTCACAAAAGGTAATTTAAAATTTTCCCCTTGTGGTTATGACTTTTCCCACCAGCATATCCTTGACAGGATATTTCTAGGTCAGTCAAACCACATAGGACTCTACATTAATAGGCACGCTACTCCTTCTTGTGGACATCCTCTGGTTCTACAGATAGACATCCATTTGTCTGCAACTATTTGATTTAATGGTCTTTTGACAGTCTCCTATGTATTGTTAAAAGCTTCTTGGTTGTCTAAAGCAGAATCTGTCTCCTGTCAGAAATAAGTAATATATAAAGATTCTTGTTCCCCTGGAACTAGGAGAAATAGCCCATTAATACCTACATCTGCAGTTTATGTTCAAATGCTGGCTTAATTCTTTTATGAATATGAAATGAAGAAGCATTTTCATCCCTGGCTGGGCTCCTGGAAAGTTGTATTTTCACCACATAGTTGTTTGATAAAGAATATTTTAGTTTTCTTTCAATTAATTTAAATTCAATTAGTTGTGATTGTAGTGTGAAGAGAAATATATTGAATGGGAGGAGTTGCTTTTCTCTAAATCTATAGTAATTTTATCTTGTGCATCGAAAATTAAAGTTGTGCCTTATGCAGCTCTAAAATTTTCGTCCATTTTTCTGTTTAACGTTGGATTTTATAAGGTTGAAACATTTTCATTCATTTCTCACGACACTTGAGTACGGGTTTGTTAGTAACTGTTGTTTTTTTATTACTTTTCTTTCATTTTTTTTATCATTTGTCTTTAGTGCCAGTGGACGTTTTTTTTAATTGAAAGAATGATGAGAGTAAAAAATTACTTTTTTGCGCGATCTATCTTTTTTGTTTATTTACAGCATCGGCTGTCAGGACGGTAGGTTGTGTTTACTGGTTTCCAAGTCTAACACGTCGATAAGTGATTTACTTACTGTTCAGACGTCGGTAAGTAAATTACTTACCGACGTCTTTTTTTTTTTCTAAGGAGCCGTCCCTTCGCCGGTACCACCTCAGCCTCCTGGGCTTATTGTGGATACTCCTAGTGTTCTGACTACAACCTATTCAGCCATTCCGTTCCCCGTATTAGCTCATACAGGTTCTTTGCTAGTTGGTTGTAGAAGTCTTCTGGAGTCATTTGGGGTCTACCATACAGTTTCTGCCTTCTGTGGTCCAGCGACTCACAGTTGCATAGTATATGCAGAGCTGTTTCGGTATCCTTTTTGCATCTTCTGCATGTAAGGTCTCCGTTGTACAGCCCTATTTTGTTTAGGTGCTCCTTTGTGGAAAATGTCCCGTAAGTAGCCCCGTTATGGTGCGTAGTTTGTTCCTGCTCATTGAGAGCAGTTCTTTCGCCACTTTTTATGATGGTTCTTTTATGAATTTCTTCCCATGTATTTGCCTGGTCGTATTCCTTCAGTGTTTATTGTATTGTTCTTTCAACCACCCTTTTAACCATGACCTCGTTAAGCATCTGGGGATGCCCACAGCAGGTTCGGGTCCGTTCATCAGAGTTGACGATCCTACTCTTGCGAGTTCGTCAGCTTTTTCATTGCCTGCGACTCCTTTATGACCTGGGACCCACTCCAGCGTTACACTGTTCCGAGTCGCCAGTCTTCTAAATTCTTCGCCGCATTCCCATACTAGCCGAGATGTCACCCTATAGCTCTGAAGTGCTTTAAGGGCGGCTTGACTGTCACTGTAGATCCTGATCTGCCTGTTGTTGTAGGCTCTCATATTATTAGCCCTTGCACATGCAAGTATTGCATAGACCTCTGCTTGAAATACAGAAGCGTATTTGCCAAGCGAGACGATCCCTTCATATTTGCTCGTCTTGCTGTATATGCCCGCTCCGGTGCCGAGTTCATTTTTTGATCCGTCTGTATACCAGATCAGTTCACTCGCTCTACTAAGTGGTGGTGCGTTCTCTTCCTCAAGAAAAAATTTCATCATCCACATGCCTTATCTCTGTGTCTTAGCGCTGCGTCTTAGCCCTACATACATTTGAGTGGTCCTAAATAATATATTACTTAATTCAATACACAAAAGGAACAAAAAAAAATAAGATTTATATTTTTTTAATGAACAGAATCGAACAGAATAATATAAAAAGTGATAAATAGCAACAATTTCATCAATCAATAGCAACAATTTCACCAAAATGCTAATTATATTTTAAACTGATCGAGAAGTATAAATGTCACTATTGTCATTTCGATAATACCGGTCTCCAGCAAACATTGCTGTCGACCGGTAAACAACCCTTACCGTTCTTGATACTTAATATACTATTTGTAAAATTTTCCCATAATTATTGTTTATAAATTGTATTGAATTTTTTTATTACCCTTTTAGCTTGTGTGCTTTAATGGTTTCTTTTTCGAAAAGTTTTTAATTGTTACAATACTAGTGAATATATATAATTTCATATTGTTTCATATAAAATGCTCTCTGGCTTAAATCGGATTGTTCTTTTTGAAAAGAAGTACATTGTGTTTTGAATAACTATTATTGTAAGGCCTAAATTATTTAACGCGAACAAATTTTCGTTTATTGACAATACTAAAAGTGGCCATATTTCAACGAACATTTACATTTATTGTTTTCTATTTTTCACGAATGTTATATATTGTAAAATTATGTTAATATATGTTGAAAATTTGAGTGGCTTTTTGTTTGTTTTTATACTAATACTTCCTAAACTACATACCACTCCTTTTAATATTTCAGTAAGCAGTGTTAGAGAAAAAAATTATAGTTTGAAATGTTCAAGCAGCTACTTTGCCACTACTATCGAAAGATGAGGCAATAGGCATGATGACTGATTTTGAAAAAATGCTCCACTATGTTCTCACGTATACACTTTATCCACAATAAATGTTATTTCTGTGAGAAAAAAAAATTTTCAAGGAAAAATTCTAGTTTGAAAAACACATTTCAAATTATGCGCCAAAACGCTAGAATAGTAATGGCGTCTGTCTAGGACATCATCAATAGGGCAACGATTATACACCCTACAGGATTGCTTATTCGCTTGAATCTTTCGTCGATGAGTGGGAACTCGCTTACGTCACCAGTGGACCTCGACCAATTTAAAATATATTGCAATCCTTAATGTTTTTCACTTTTTTCTTGTGTATTTGCAAGAAATAATAATAAATTAATTTTTTTTGGTGATATTGTAACGTTTATTCTAATTTATATTTACAGATTTATATTCAAATACAGTCCTTATTTAATAATTTACATAATACACTAAACACACACTAACTATAATTTATATGAGAGTCACTTAATAAACACTTTATCGAGGCGCGATTGCTTTCTTTCAGTATCAACACTAACTGACTAACTAACTGCGCTGCGATGCTCGTCGCCTATTTATACTCGCACGTCTTGTAGTTCTTAAAAACTCTCGAAGTTCTGGTGGATGCGCTGGGTTTTCTAGATGTTACGTATTCCAGATTATTCTCGAAAATAAGGCGGAGGAGCCATAGTCGTATCATATGGGAATTTCACTGGGGGCACTAATTGAGCACATTAATGCAGCAGCTCGCGTAACAATATGTTATTTTAAAAAGTTATATTAGGTTGTATAAGTAGTTATATAATATAAATTAGCGAATGAAACAATAACTTTCAATTATTGAAAAATCTTGTTTATAATTTATTTTGCACAAAAAGAGAAGCAAATCTACGAGCTGTGTTTATGGGTTAATTAATGGATAAACTCAGCACTATATTCTTTTTTCTTATGGGGAAAATAAAATAGACGCCTTATGCACTTATGAAGAATTAATTTTTTTAAATTTTCTTAAAACCTCTATCATCTCTTATCGTACTCACACTTTTTCTCTTCAACCATTCTTTTTTCTGGGATTGATAATTATTATAATTAATCCTAATAATTGTTCGAAGTTTACAAAGAAGGATTCATACAAGCAAAAATTAAAACTTAGATTACTTCAAAACTAAAACTAGGAACATATAAAACCATGTAATGTAATGGTGATGTTTATGCCAGAAACTGAGAAAGTAAGGCATTCTTTTTTAGTTTTAGCTTTTATCTTAATTTCTAATTTTTTTTGCATGATCATCTATATTACATTACATGGTTCTCTGTTATAAGCTTAAGTTTTGAATTAATTTTTATTTTTGCCATCTAAAAATGTATACATTGAAACTTGAATCCAAAAATTTTGTATTTACACTGTAATAATGTGCTTCGCATTTATAGACTTTCTTGATTGACAATTATTAGAAAAGTTTACTTACCATCTTTATTAATAAACAACACCTTCAAAATTGAGAAAAAACGGATAAAATAACGTCAAAAAACACTTTGTAAACACACTATTAACCATGAAATTAAAAAGGTTAGGTCCAGTGATGACGTATTCGTCCGACTTGAGCGAGGCGAACACAGAGTTAAATGGAAATAAGCAGTAGTAGGGTGTATAATCGTTGTCAATAGGGGACTTCGGTCCAAGTTACCAACCCAAAAAATTTCATATTTTTCTACCACTGGGGAAAGAAAATTTCCGGACGATTTTGTCATGTAAAGGTTCGTATTATTTATAAATATCCGTAAACGGAGCCTCGACTCTTCAAATTAGTTAATTTGATGCAGATATCGAAATTTGTAAAAGTCATATCTGATTGGCTGAAAGTTTTGTTGGAGCACCTGATTTCACGTCAATAATGTCAACAATACGCCATCCATCTTTAGGGGCTGCGTTCAGAAAACACAATTGTTGCAGAACCGTTGAGTGAAAGTTCTGCGAAGCCATTTTCCTGAGTGGTTTTAAATTGCGCTCAGTGATGCAGATTGTGATATTTTTATAAATATTGTCTATGGTTTTATTATTAGTAAACAAAGATTATACTTAGTAAAGGGATTAGTGAAATAAATAAGTAATACAACTTACAACATGAGTGGTGATTATGAATATGAACTGATTTATACGTATAATAAAATTATGTAGCATACATTCATACATTTATATGAGATCTGTGTCGATGGGTTATCTATGATCTGTGTCCTGTGGTAAAATCGTCAAAGTCAAACCATAGACAGATTATATTTCTCTATGAGTCAAACTTCAAACACTCGACATATGAACCAAGCAAAGCCAACAAACAACAAAGGAAATTTAAAACAGATCGGATCATAGATATTTGCGAAAGTACCACGTCACTCTCTTCTGATTGGTGTTTGAGATAAGATGGCGGATGGTTAAATTTTTGCTTATATTTTTACCAAAATAAATAATGTAATATCACATGTAAAATAAAAATAGGTGATTTCTTTAGAATCTGTATCTTATATAATTATGTATATCAAATCAATATTTTAGTGATTCTTAGTGACTGTCATCATGTCTATTTATGAAATTCTCCTAGGAATAAAGTGAAATTTTTAGCAAAAAGTATTCATTTGAATTTATAACAAATTAAAATATGTATCACAAAAGTAATTTAATTTTAGCCACCATTAAAGCATTAAAACATTACTCTATTCAACACAAATTAGGATGTTATTTAACGAGCGGATATTTTATCTACGACTATAATAATAGATATCAAGATACAAGTACAGAGAAAGAACTTATTTACAAATCTTTTTAGTTACCTAGATTAGATTATATTAGAATTGTAGCGGCTCTTTCTCCTATCCCACTGCTACCTTTTAGAGCTCGATATCCTGCTTTATTCTTTTTATTAGACCTATTAGCCTGGACACTGCCTCCCTTGATTATCCCTCTGCCCACGGTTTTCTCTTCTCCGAATAAGTGAAACAGCACCCTTGCTAGACATAAGCACTCACAGAGTATGTGCTCCCCGGCTTCGTCTTATTCCTGGCAAAATCTACGTAGGTTGTCATTTGCTAGGCCAATTATGTGCATATGCTTCCTCAGCATACAATGTCCGGTCAGCATTCCCACCATCATCCTCGTCGTCGTTTCTCGGCTTTGACATAGTAAGTCGCGTGACAATTTGGCCGAAGTATTTTTAAGGAATAGTTCAGCGTGTCTTTGTCCTGGGGCTTCATACCACCAGTGCAACGTCTGGTTGTTTATTCATTGGTGGATGCTCTTCTTAGTTGGACATTTAGCAATTCTACACGAAGGTTCTGGCCCTATCATGACCTCAGTCGCTCTCTGCTTGGCTGATTAATCGGCCTTTTCATTACCTTTTATTCCTTGGTGACCTGGCATCCAGGCTAGGGTCACTTTATTATGACTACCTAGTCTGTTGAGGTCCTTGCGACACTACCACAACAGTTTTGACGTTGTCCGATATGTGCTTATCGCCTTTAGTGCTGCTTGCGATTAAAGCAAACTGTGATATATTTTTGAGTTCTGTTTTTCAAATCCTTTCCAATGAAGTATCGCACGACCCCCCTTGCTATTTAAAAAATCTGTGGGGGCAGCTGTCAAGTGTAGGAGGCAGAAGGGGTGACAATTTTTATATGTCACAAATCGATTAAAATAAAAATTGATGGGTTTGAAGATTTTTCATCTTTGTTTTAAATAACGGAGTTTCTTAAAACTATTCCATAACCATATTTTTGTCGTCTCAACATACCTACCAAAAGTCCTAAATTACTTCCCGCATCCAATACCGTAAAACGTTTACCATCTGAATGAAATTAAGCTGGCTTGCTAGATTGTGAGCATTGACGCACCTGAAATCCATTTATAAATATTCTTCTTTAACTTAGGGTGGATTCATGCAAGAAAAAATTAAGATTAATTTAAAACTAAAACTAAGAATATAAAACCATGTTATTTTTTAATTTAAATCTTAATTTCTTAGTGTCTTGCAAGAACATCTACATTACACGTACATGCTTATGCAAGAAACTAAGAAATTGAGATTCAAATTTAAAAATAACACAGTTTTATATCTTCGTTTTAATTTTTTTTGCATGAATCCACCTTTAGTTCAGGAGTTTGCAATTTATATGGTACATTCATATTTATCGTTGAACGTCTTTCATATAGGTACAGGGTGCGGCAGATGTACGGTCAATTAGAAATATCTCGAGAACTAAAGGTATCTGAATTATGAAAATTGGCATGAGGGGTTTTTGAATAATGAGCTATTAAATGAAAATATTGCCGTCACCATTCTACTTCCGGTTATACCGGAAGTTGCACATAACTTTGTAATTTTTGAAGAAAGACCCTGTATGTTTTTCAATGTTCACGTTATTCTGAACATTTTTTGTTAATACTTCCCGATACCTATCTTGAACCGTTTTTGAGTTGTTATGTTTTTTATATGAAAATTACACTTTTTTACCATGTACATAAAATTTAATATCCTCCAATGTAATGTGAATAAAAGTTTAAATTTCTCAGGAACTATTCACCACATATCGCTTTATCGTTTACAGTGTGAAGTTACCTTTTTTATCATAAAGGGTGCTGTCAAAATTGGAATAAAAACGGAATCCACAATCTTCGTGTAATTCCTTCTTTCAAATGGGACACCCTGTATGTGATTATTCATTTTATAAGAATACGTTGCCCACTAACGAAATGTATTACTATTCCCTATACCTATTGTAACGTTTATATGAATAAATTACTTGATAACTTGATTCAATAGACTTTATTACAATACAAGTTGAAAATACAATGAGCGTGTCTGTGTCTCTTTAGGTTAGGTTCGAACTGCCTCATGGTCTCTTCTTCTTTTCTACCGTCGATAAGTACCTACGCGTTCGTTTGTAGGCGCGCTCCTGTCATCTATGTTATGTCACATGCCCTCCATAAAGTACGAAGTCTTTAAACTTGTGTGGAAGAAGAGAAGTTCTATTGCTTCTCTTACCTAATGCTTCCGGTGTCGTGTTTGTTTGATTGGTCTTGTCATTCGTTGGATTCTTTTTAATCTCTTTCTCTTCATTCTTCTTCAAATTATTGTTTTCTGTTTTTAAGTTCTTCAAATGAAATTTGGTTCTTCTATATACAGCACCTTCATCTGTTTTCACGCAAAATTAATTAGGGTTTTCGTCCTTTCGGATGACTTTTCCGGGTATCCAGTTTCCTGGTGATCTTTTTATTAGTACCCTTTCTGTTATTGGGCCTCTCTCCCTTGTATGCTTGTTGTAGATCTTTGATTGTTTTCCTTGGTTTCCGATTCCTTTATGACCTGGGACCCACTCCAGTGTTACACTGTTCCGAGTCGCCAGTCTTCTAAGTTCTTCGCCGCATTCCCATACTATCCGAGATGTCACCCTATAGCTCTGAAGTGCTTTAAGGGCGGCGTGACTGTTACTGTGGATCCTGATCTGCCTGTTGTTGTAGGTTCTCATATTATTAGCCATTGCACATGCAAGTATTGCATAGACCTCTGCTTGAAATACAGAAGCGTATTTGCCAAGCGAGACGATCCCTTCATATTTGCTCGTCTTGCTGTAAATGCCCGCTCCGGTGCCGAGTTCATTTTTTGATCCGTCTGCATAGCAGATCAGTTCATTCGTTCCACTAAGTGGTGGTGCGTTCTCTTCCTCAAGCTCCTTTCGATCTTTGATGACAATCTCGAAGTTCTTGCGAAAGATATATTTGGTGGTCATGTGGTCTGTTGGCATTTTGAAAATGTCATCATCCACATGCCTTATCTCTGCGTGTCCTCTCCCATATGCCACGTCATGGTCTGATGCTTTTTCCAGTCGGGTTAGTGCTGCCCTTGCTTCGCACATTATGACACAATGTAGCGAAGGAAGGTCTAGAAGGTCTACCACTGTAGGAGTGGTCCTCATTGCCCCTGAAATTCGATCTTAATTTCCTACCCATTAACATCGTGGATGGAGCCGGCATTTCAGCTTTGGGTCTGCGCTGTAGATCATGACAATTTGATAACTATTCTCATTTGGGGATTTTTTAATCATGCTTTTTTTGTTTGTACATGGCGTTCCACCAGCTCATTTGACTGAGGATAGTATTTCTTCAGTGTTGAATGGTGGTCCCGGGTCCGTTATCACATATTAAAGAAATATTGCCAATTGCAATGCCGCATACGGTGCGGTATTTAGGTAGCGCTATTTTAATAACGGTCTGCCTAAAATTTATTTGGAACTAAGAGCTATTGCCATCACTATAATTCAATAACGTAGCGCTGCGTTATGTAGGAAGTGACATATCCTGTCTTTTTCTGTATAAACTTTTATTAAAAAAAAAATCAAAAACCAAACAACCTTACTATTTGCATATTTTAAACGCAAACCTCAAAACAAACTAAACACTATCTAAACAATAAACACAATGATAAACAAAAACCTCAACCTCAGAAATCCGATGCGATTTGTTCTATTTTGTCAACTGTGCCGTATTTATAATAACACTTAACGCTATGTAATCGTAAATTACGCGAAGCGCTAACGTTATTAGCGTTAGAGACGTGAAGAAGTGAATCGCGCATATAATAAACGTCAAAATACCGCAAACGTATTTACCGCAGACCATATTTTAACGAGCAATCTCTCTATTACTTCAGCTGGTAGTGAGCAAAGCACCTTTTTAATGCTGCTATAAGGCTTGATGCATTGGTTGAATTCATTGGTTCCACTATACCCTTGAATAATCAAGGACTATACAGAATTTTGAGTAGTAGTCTGTTATTAGTAAGTATTCTTGACTTTTTATTTTGAAGAAGTCCATACCTAGTCGCTCCCAAGGGTAGCTTGATAGTTTTATAGAATGGAGTGGCTCTTTATAACTGTTCCTGCTTTGCTGTTGGCAAGTTATACATGTAGAGAACCATTTTGTTATATCCATTGTAATGCTAGGCCAATATATAGGCCTTCTTGTGCTCTACGTATGCATGCATTGATACCCATATGTCCTGTATGTGCCCTTCTGGTCATTTATTTTCTTAGGGATGGTGGAATCACCAGTTGCTTTTGTTTAAAGAGGAGTCCATTATGCTCAAACAAATCATTTTTCACATTATAATATGTTTCAGCTTCTTTTGTTAAGCTGCTTTGACTGCGAGGCCATCCATTCTGAACATAGTATAAAACTTTTTTGCATTTCGAGTTCTTCAAGGTTTCTTCTCTTAACTCATCTATTCTATTCTTTGTAGCTACAAGAACAGCCTGTACACTGTACCAAAGATTACAGAATGAATATAAGATGTTTCACTCGTTCGAAATTATCGCGTAAGGCACCGATGCCGCTGGTGACGGTCTGGTGACTTGGATGGTACAGTACGTCGCTATGTCCTTACTTGCATTTAATTTGGCATATTATACGGGACGTCGCCCGTCGAGCGCTGTTATTTTAGAACGGTGTTTATAATTGGTTGCTCGTGTTTTATATTTATGTTGTATAGAATTTTTAAATTTATTAATTAATTGTTGAAATGGGCAAAAAATAATATTAATATTTTTTTCTTTAATAGCAAAGCTTAAACACTAAATATTTTGTAATATTTGCTAATACAAAATTACGGATTTATTTTTATAATAAGGATATTATATAAACAAGTACATTAAGCAAGAAAACACAAAAAATTAACAGACTAAACAGAAAAATATAAAGCATAAAGTGGGATTGTTCGCATTTTTTTGGAAATCTTAGCTGTATGGATGACGTAAACGACGTTCTTTTAACTATTGGTTCTGAACTAACACAAGAATGCCTAGAACAGTTCACTTTTCCTACAGAAACTAAAAATGTGCCTTTAAAAGTGTTTACAACAGATTACCAAAATCTATCAAGCCCAGAAGGAAATGCTTTAGTGTATGTTACGGGGTATTTGTTAAAAAAATGTCTAATACAACATTCATGTGAAACATGCTTAAAGTTTGCCCATTCGGCAGATAATTTAATAAACAGAGAAACTTTTTTCTGTAAACTAAAAGCTTACACGACAAAGGAGGATGAATTTAGTGGCTCATGTGTACCATCAAGGGACATTGTTGAGAACGTTATTGCGATGGAAAATATATTTATCGAAAAATTCAATTCTATAGCTAACCAAAGGGGAATTGGTCAGTTCCTTTTGAACGAATTTACTAAATTTTCTTCACATCATCCATGTAATCAATTTCCTTTCAAATATTATGCAAGTCTTTGCACCAGAGTCCGTATATATTTTACTCTCAAATGTATATTGAAAGATTTGAAAGACAATAGATTAAATTTAACACATGAATCAAACTCCAAACTTAGTATTTTACAACATTTATAAAAAAATTTAATAAAGTCCTGCAGCTGCTTCTCTTTTTACTGTTTCAACCTTGTCAATTCAAGAAATACGCGTTATTTCAAGATCAAAATTTAAGATTTAGTAGCCCTATTATTCTGGTGGCTAATGAGTATATTTAATTTAATTTGTGATAAATATCTGATAGATTATCAATAAGTATCACAAAATTACCAAGATGCTGGATAAAAACTGTGAACTGTGCGTGTAATGTAATGAAAATGTGTCCAAGATATTGGTTACTGTTGAGATATCCTCAATGTTTGGTGGGTATTCTTCTGGGTCATTCTCTGTTTCAAATTCCATCGTATTGTACAGATTTATTCCTTCTTCGCCCAATATGTGCAGACACATCGCTTTTTGAGTTTTCAACGGTTTTGTATCCAGTTCTGCTGCTATCCAATATATTTCTATTAATTGCCGCCATTTTTCCCAGCTTTCTGTGGCATTACTGTCTGCTTCAAATGGTCTGGGCGGGCTTAGGTTCGACATCTTGTTGCCACCATGTAACGTTTATATGAATAAATTACTTGATAACTTGATTCAATAGACTTCATTACAATACAAGTTGAAAATACAGTCTGTGTTTCTTCAGGTTAGGTTCGAACTGCCTCGTGGTCTCTTTTTCTTCTCTACCGTCGATAAGTACGCGTTCGTTTGTAGGCGCGTTCCTGTCATCGATATTATGTCAAATAAATCAGCTTTTATACATTTTTGTCACAAAAAATTGATTTTCTTAAAGGCTATGTGGTATTAATTGCTTGGCCTCCTAATCTTTACTCAAATGACTTCATAGATGAGATTGAAGATGTGTTAGGGTTAATATATCCAACTGTTAATACCGTAATATTTGGTGGTGATCTTAACATAGACTTCTTAAACACTGATAACGTTACAGTTAAAAAGATGTCATCTGTATTACAATGTTTTGAACTTTGTCAGATTATAGATACACCTACTAGGAAAACGGCCGCAACTGCGACAATGCTTAATGGTATAATAATTTCGGAAAATTGGGTCATTGAAAAGAGAGTCGTTCAGGTTTTGGGAATAATAGCTGACCATGAATTAGCAGCTTGTAAACTGAAGGTAATGGTGAGGAGGCGAAGTTCCAAATTTGTAACCTATAGAAATTTTAAATATTTCAATGAAAATGACTTCATTAGAGACCTTTATAATACTCCCTTTTTCCAAATATACAATCAAGAGGGAATTGACGAAAAAATAACTTTCTTAGTAAATTGATTGATAAACTTGTTTGACAGACATACACCTCTTGTTACCTGTGAAGTAACAAAACCACGGGCACCTTGGTTGACTGGGGCGATTAGGGAGATGATGTTAATTAGAGATAAGGCGTATAAAAAATATAGCAGAACTAAATCAAATATAGATTTTAAATTTTACAAACCCATGCGAAATTATACAACCTCAGCAATTAAAAGAGAAAAAAAGCCTTTCTTGAATACACGTTCAATCAAAAAAATTCTAAAGTCCTTTGGAAAACCTTGAAAACATATAAGGTTATCCCGGATAAAGCCAGTACGACTTTGCCAGATAACTTGAAAAATCCTAAGAAAGTAAACAACTACCTACTTCATTAGCTCTCTACCAAACATAGAACCCCCTGATGAGCTAGTAGCCTTCTATAGTAATAACAAGAAACTGGTTAATAGTGACTTCGTTTTTTCTGAAGTAAATTAAAACAAATGCGATAGGGGATGTTAACTTGAGTATTGGAATGATAAAAATGTGTTGCCCCTACATTATTTCTTATATTACACACCATGTTTGGTGAACAATATATTTCCAAATTTATGGAAAACAGCAATTGTAAAGGTTCTACCCAAAAGGGCTTCGTAAATGGTACAGCTGTTCAACGGTCCTAGTTGATATCGTAGATGACATTATTAACTCTATGGATGGAGGAAAATGTACTGCTTTGGTGCTATTAGACTTCAGTAGAGCCTTTGATACTATTAACCATAAATTAATGTAAGTAATTTTAAATTATATTGGTCTCCCTATAAACACCATATCTTTTCTTAAGCGTTATCTTTCTGGTCGCCGACAACTAGTGAACATTGAGGGTAAAACATCTCATCACGCTGAAGTTTACTGCGGTGTTCCGCAAGGTTCTATTTTAGGTCCATTGCATTTTTTCAATTTACCCTTCTAGATTAGAAACAGCTCTCCAATGCTGTAGCATGCATCTATATTCGGACGATACACAACTTAATCATAGTTTTACTCCTGATATGGTTGAGGATGCCTACAAACGCATAAATGGAGATCTTCAATATTTTATTAAGTCTGCGTCTGATGTATGTTTGAATATCAACTATAGTAAATCTAATGTAGTTGTGTAACGATATCCCACCGAAACATCGTTCTAGAGACGACTATGGATCGATACGAAACTGTTTTTACCAAGCCAGTGTAGATATAAAAGGACGACCGAGAATCGTAGCAGTCAGTCTAGCGAGGTATTGACTCGGTGGGCTCCCTTCTCCGGTTGGCAAGGTACTGACTTGTCGAC
>CAJUYG010003158.1:0-18871 GCA_910591675.1 Galerucella calmariensis
TGATAAACTTCATTGCACCTTCACTTACTCCTCATACTATTTCCACGGTTTGGCAACAAAGTCCAGTTACGACAAAAGTCACATATGGGATTTATAATAGACACATTATAGAGAGTTCATAACAAAATTTTTGGTGTGCACCATCGAAAGGTATGTGATTAATCCTAATCAAAATATGACAGTAATGAACCGCTTACATGTATTACAAACGTTATCCCAAATCTTTTACTTGAAAAATTCAATTAGTTGAAGCTTAGATCACGTGCAAGCGCTACCTAACAATCATGAGAAATTCAATCATCCAAATAGGATGCAGACGTACTTTCCATAACGGCAATGTGCCTTACGTCTTTTTCTAATGTCCCACTGACAGTTCTCGTAAGGTCTGTACTTTGTTGTTTACATCAGTATTTTGAAAGCTCTCAAGTATATTCAGTTGGGAGAAGAAGCTGGTAATTATTAATTCCATAGCCTCTTCGAATTTGGCTGAATACGATCCTGATGATTTTCTTCATCAAATTTAAGGTTAGCTATATGTCAAAACAGCAAATAAAATAAACGACATACGATATACGTCACAAACTATGACGCACATCAAGAAGGCTATTGAATGTACCATATCAAAATTTTATGTAACTAATTACGATTTTAGGCTCCCCTCCATTTCACCATTCCAGTGATATTGATTGTATGATTATAGATATTTTAATTACTTAGCAAACGTTTATGTATTTGTCCATTCGATTAATTTATCCACAGTTAAATACCAGATTAACGTGGAACATTGAGTTTCAAAGGCAAATGCAATTTCATGTATTAAAAATATTGTTAGCAGAGAATAGTTTGATTAATGTAATTTGTAGCTGAACCGCATTTAGTTTGATCATGTCACACTGTAATGAATTTCCAATATCACTAATCGAACAAAATTCACCGACTCAAATAAGACTTCCCAGTGATGTTTATCGGCTAAAGTTTTAAATCGACATAAAACTGGAATCAAAACATTCTCAAAAGTTTTATAGAAGGATTATGAATACTGATGACGGTCGTTTATCTACGATTAATCTATTTCACTTGTTTATTATACATGTTTACTGGATAATAACAATAATAATAATAGACAGTGGTACTCAAAAGCTCTTATCATTGGAAGGATTATACCATTGTCTATAAAAAGAAATAGTCTGAAAAGGGAGATGCATACATATTGAGTGGTTCAAGTTAAATTACGGTGAAGTTTGAGACTTTCAGATTCAGAAACTTTCAAAAACTTGCGTATACGAGATGCTACTGGCCGATAGGTGGCTCCATCATAAGCTTAAAATATCAAAAACCCTTGAAATGAACATAACAAAATACATTTCTACTTGTCAAGGTTGAATAAATTCTCTGAATTTCCTAATAACAAATTCAATTTCCATTTATTAATTGATATTAAACTGTTGAACCCACTGTATACGCTTTAGTTTATTTCTTCTGATTGGCAAATGTTATCAAAAAATGTTTCAAATGGAAAAGATACGATACTGTGTTATTTTCATCGGATTAACGTCTACGTTCTTTTGAATCAATCATATTGGTGTTTAAAACAAAATACATTGAAATGGAGCTTGAATAGTGTAGACATAATTTAGAATTTGAAATTAAATAAGAATTAAATGTATTTATCTAATTCCGCTATAAAATGTGACACTTTAAGTCACTCCTTGACGTTAGGTAACGTCACATTTTTCATAACCTTCATGTATCATTTATGAAAAGTAGTTATGTATAGTATATTACGTAACGTGTGTGGTAAGGAGCATTTTACGCACGAATGGAAAAGTTACCCGTGCCGCGTAGCGGCGAGTGCGTAATTCCGTGAGTGCGTAAAATGCTCTACAACACGAGTTACGTACTATACTTTACCTACGACCTACTTGTACTTGTATTTTTTATAAGAAGCATAAGAAATAACAGTTACATTATTAGAAGTGCTTGGTAAACTCCATCTCTATTACTCTATTACCAATGAAAGAAGCTCATTAAAGAGCTAACGTTTAATGATTATTAATATATTGTTGATAATCGAAAGTCCATTTTTCAATTATAATCAATACATATACATAGCCCTTTGGGCTTTTCATAGTTAAACGTGGCCATATCTAATGTTTTCGAATAGTAAATATTGAATAAAATGGAGACGTCTATTGACAGTTGCTAAGATGTTGCTAGGGAAGTCGTGCGATTTACTTTACAGCTGTGCGTTTTTTTTACAGTGCGTAATAGACGTCATTACATTGATACCGACTGTGTGTTATTGCGACTGATTACAGGGGGGTCGTAGGTAAAGTTTTTTACCTACGACCTACGATCTGAATAATGTATATCCATCACACCCGATCCATGAACTCATTAAAAAGGAACTTTACAACTTTTTCCCGAAATTGGAACCAAACTACCACTGCCATATAAAACAAAAGAACAAGTTTTAGTAAACCGTTTAAGAATTGGACATACGCGCATAACACATCAACATCACTTAACAAAATAAACCGCACCTTTATGTCGAATATGTCAAACTCAATTCACAGTGAAGCATCTATTACTCGAATGACCAGAATATGAAAAGTAAAGAAAACGACACAATTTAGGAAACCGGAAACGACATGCTATCTTATCTCAAAGACATAAACTTGACATCTAAAATTTAAATTCTAATATTATAAATGTACCACATTACATTGTGAATGTCTCCCCTGCTACTGTTAGTAGTTGATGCAGGGCTATGTATGTTTTAAATAAAAAAAAACATTAATTATTAGAATATTCATTTGATAAACTTGATATTCCATTCCATCCAACCACTATTTACGTATAATTAGTAAAATAACAACATAAAATTATATAAAATTCAAAAGGACAATCCACACAACTACAACAAGATGTAAATACTTCACCTACTCCTCCTATTTGGGGGTTATTACAAATTACCTTCAAAAACATTCTTTTGTTCTGCAGGTAGATTTATTTGGAAAATAGACTCACAAATACAAAGTGTCGTCAGTAACATCTAGCGTTTAATAAAATAATCACTCAAAATGAACAACCATTTTTCCTAATTCCAAGTGAGATATTCTATTCGGCGCCATCTAAACATTTAGTCTTGCTTTCACAATACGCCATCTAAACGTTTAGTCCAAAATTACGAAAAACTGTTAAATCATTAGCCCGTGAGGTTGTCAGACTATTTATTTTTATAGACAATGATTATACTTAAACTAGTGAATTTTGGGGAATTGAATATTGAGGGCTGTGAAGCTCCCTACCAGTAATGATAGATGACGTATTTGTCGAAGATGTGAAAACTGCAATGAACACAAACAATCCTAATATTATTAAGTAGATCTTTTCGATTCCTCCGAAAAAAGGTGTCGCTTGGCATAGGAGTATTTCTTTCACATTTCTCCTAGATCTAAAAAAGTATGTGACAAATGGCTAAAGCTTTTACTATCCCTCCCAACACACACGCACAAAATTGTTGTATCGCCCTATAATTTCGATTTGTACGTATCCACTACCATTCCCTTCAAATCCTCAAAATATTCATAGCTCTCCATTACATATCAAAATAGTCAATTATTTCGTACAATGGGCGTCACGTGCACGTTAACGTACCGACGCGTGATGTTTGGTAAAATGAACAATAGTGGTTAGAATATTAGTAGAGATTTAATTTCGATGCAAAGGTTCAGTCGAGTATGTAGGACATTTCAGTATTGATAAGTCGTTGAAATATTTATTCAGTGAAACATTTCGGGAATATTCAGTTATTGATAACAATAGGAATAATTCGACTGAAGAAAAAGGATATTGAAATGCATTTTAATCATGGATATTCTCGCTAACTTGCTAATGGAACTCCTACCACCATGATGTGAGTGAATGTTGTATATTCTTCAAATTTTTTTTTCAACATAATTGACACCATTTTTCAGGAAAAGATCACCTCATACATTTTCAAACTGTATAAATTCACCAGAAGAGCTGATTCCAAAATACCTTATCCAAATTATTTCCAGATATTGCTCCTGGACACTTCAATTTCTACCTAAGTTGTAAGAGGGATAATTTCTGAGATACATCCGAGAAATCGGCTTGTTGGTTGACACAAATAAAATATATTTCTATCATATTGATAGCACAATTTCAGGTAAGAGACCCCAAAACCGCAAAAAATCATAAGCGTACATTGGAATTTAGGCATGAAAAAATGAATCAAATGTTTCTAAATTCTCCAAGAGCGAATGAATATGGACAATAAGTAGTTTTAAATGAAAAAGAATAATATTTGTTTGAATAAAACTAATAAATTATTAAACGTCACATTGACAATCAATTTTTTGATATCTACAAAGTAGAAAATTATCTTATTGAATACTCCTCGGGTCTTGATAAATACTCAAAATTTTGTCATAGAGAATGCTTCAATCGTGCTGTTCAAAGATTATCAAGCAACACGCTTTCAGCATTTTCCATGACAAAATTACTTAATTTCAAGTCATGTGTCAACTTTCATCCAATCACCGCTGTATTACAGCGATAATACCCTACATGTGGTGTTTTCAGTTTGGTGTTTACTTTTTATTAAACACTAATTAAACGTCAAACTGACAACTGGATTGAAAATGTCGCGACGATTAGGTACTGCATTTAACGATCCAATTAATTTACCAATTGTACTTTTCACAGCTGTAGTTTTAAATAAAAATGAATAATATGAATACAAAGATAATTCACCTCGGCCTGCGGCCTTGGGCTATTATCAAGCAACACTCTTTCAGCATTCTCTATGACAAAATTATACGGTATTATCAAGACCCTAGGGGTATTACTACTGAAAATACACTATGGTGAGTATCATAGTGCTAATTTCTCTTGATCCACGACTGATCTTCGAACAAAAACATTGTCGACAACTACTACTGATTCAAATTCTCCATTCAATTGTACCAACATCTAGTTGGTTTCTACTTTCAATGTTATCTTAGCATGTTTCGATTTGTAGTTATGACACATGGATGTCGGCGTAGCAAATATTGTCATTTCGACATATAACAAATACGTTTTCAATATTGAAAAATAATTCTTATATACATAGAGTAACTTATTTATGTTTTATAGAAAAAAAAACTAGTTTAAGATTGCATTAAAGATCATTCCAAAATCAGTCTGTATGAAAAACCTCTAGAACTAGTATATTCGATGCCAGAACATTAAATATGAAGTGCTTTTTCATTTATATCCTTGTTTTCAATCGATTCCCTAGAATTGCAAAAATTCTTATATAATTGAGTCCCACTCTGTATCTCTCGACATTTTGAACTATTTACTGGTTTCCGCTAACTTTCTTATTGCTTGTACTTATCGACTTGAAATACACTGGTACCTATATGTATTATTCTTCCCTGAATCGATCGTTCTATCTATGTTAGTCGAGTTATGAGTATCTTTATTTTTGAAAAGTGGATTTTCGAAAATTCCATGACTCCATTTGAAGGAGAAAAAATTATTTTATACCAAAACAAACTGTGGCAGTCGATTTTTCGTCACAAAAACCCCTCGAGACAAACTTTGATCAATTTTCATATCGCAAACATATTTTTGGTCGAAAATAATGAAGCAAGGGGGTAAACTAGAACATATCGATGGTACTATCAACTAAAAAGGCATATTTATATGTTAATAATGAAATTACGGGTTCACGGAGAACGAAGATTTTTCAACTTCAACACCCTGTATATCTGAAACTAGTCATAGGATTGATTTGAATAACATGAATAGCGCGGGTCCTTGAAATATTGAATTTATCAGCGAGTCACTCTAGGAGAAAAACTATGTGAGATATTGAAAGACGACGAACCGTGAAATTATATTCATAACAGTAAGTGATACATAAAAAGAACGCCACCATTATCAAATTGGGTTAACAATAATAGGTCAACTATTCCGGAGCTACGTACCTGAGTTGTGCAAGGAATTCAACCAATGTCAATGTTGCGCTTGGATCTCTCCAGCTCCAAATACCGTACGGAGTTTATGAAACCATACAAATTATTAACCTATTATAGTTACATTTGAAAAAACGTTTGGGTCTTAACTATTATGTAAAAACAATATACCTACAAGCATGTATCTATAATAGGTAGTTAAACTGAAAATCATAATGAACTGTTCAAAATTTTTGGAAAAATGACTTCACTATAGTGACAAGATGATTTACATTGAATCTTCATAAAAATAATTGAATTTCACTGTTGTTATCTTGCAGGAGAAAGTCTAGCCTGTTCTTCATTTACTAGAGATCGTACACCGGGAAAAAATGTCATCCTCACAGCAAGTTTTTTCGCTATTCCAGCCAAAAAATCTATTAAAATAGGCGCTAAGAGAGATATGTGCTATGGCAGTGAAGATTGCTTTAATAAAATTTCTTTAGTGTAGTAGTAAAGTACCTTTACTAAACCAAAAGATAAGTTTTACGGAAGGAGCAGAGTATTAATTGTAGAAATGGTAAATTTTTTTACTGATATCAAAAAGTGATTTGGTTCTCCTAGGAATCTAAGCCAGCTGTTTTAGATGATGATTATTTTAGATTAATGAAGTCGGGTTTTAGATTTTATTCTTCTACTGGAAGCTAAATTACTAATTTAGAATACATATTTTTTAGATGCTAGTCATTTGTTTGCCATCGCGGTAATATTCATTAGTTACCTATATAGAAAAGATTATTTTCTGTTTTAGAAAAATCCTTATTAAACGCAGGAACATTACATTTCCAATGCAGGCAACTTATTTCCCGCATTTGATAATGTTTATGATGTCTTTCCAGGAATTTTTTTTTGGCTGGAGATTTTGGCGTATAATACTGGATATAACATTAATAAGTGGTTATTTGAGAGTCCACAATATGCCAGACCAAAACTGCAAATACACTATATATACAGTGCTTTTCAGATAAAAGTATCCACCTTTAATAACTTTTGTAATACTGGTATTTAGAAAAAATCCAAAAACACGTCAATTTATGTTGGAAGGGGCAAGCATTATGGCTTATTTAAACTTACTGGAAAAGCCACCCCCTCACCCCTAGCAGCATCCCCTTTATTTTTTTAAATTACTTTTCATATTTTTTATGTGAAATTTGGATACTCCTCTTTGAGCTGATTTCAAAAATGTATAATACTTGTAGGTTGAAGTGGTTAGTTCATGAGATAAACAATTTTTCTTTTAAGAGCACAAATTTTACTTATTATTTACTCTCACCTTATTTGCCTGTACTAAAATGGGTTGTACAACAGTTCAAACTCTTTAATCTTTTTAACTGTGCTATTTATTCTACTTAAAAAATCCAAACAACAAAAAACTCTACATTTCATTAAAGTTTGACATTGTCAACTAGAATTTGTAGTCACTATTGATAGTGTAATTTGATACATTATTTATTTTGTTTCTCTGGAATGGTTTACTCTTTGCAAGAAAGAATTGAAATTGTAGGTTTATACTACCAAAATAATAATTGTGCAAGAGCTGCTGCTAGAATATTTAACGAATTACATGACGGAAGACATGCAACTCATAAGTATGTAATTCAACTGATGGAGAAATTTACCACAACAGGGTCTGTTTGCAATAAAGTGCATAAGCGAGAGGGACTCGTAAATGACGAAGCAATCCAAGTGGCAATTTTAGGGCAAGTCAGCTTAGAGGCTCAACAAACCCAATCGTTGTCAACAATAAGTAGAGCGATCGGTGTTCCATCTTCTACAGTTTTCCGAGTTCTACATAAATTCAAGTACCACCCATACAAAGTTAAGTTGGTGCACGAGTTGAATGAAGATGATTTTGATCGTCGTCTAGAGTTTTGCGAATCAATGACGCAAATTATCAATAACAATCCACAATTGTTAAACAATATTTGCTTTTCTGATGAATGCTCATTTTCATTAGATGGCTTAGTAAGTAGGCATAATTGTAGATATTGGGCTGAAAGTGATCCACATATTATGCGTGAATTCCATACACAACATCCCCAAAAGTTAAACGTTTGGTGTGGTATCCTAGGTGACCACATTGTCGGACCTTTCTTCATCAACGGAAATTTAAATGGTGAATCATATCTTGAGTTACTCAGGGAAGGGGTTGACCCACGTATTACAACAATAATAGAAAATGATGATAACCTTTCCGAAGATTTACTGGTATTTCAACAAGACGGAGCTCCCCCACACTATGCTATGCCTGTCCGACAATTTTTAAACGAAACATTCCCCGCTCGTTGGATAGGTAGAAGGGGGCAGATGATGGAGTGACCACCTAGGTCACCGGATTCAACACCCCTAGACTTCTTTTTATGGGGTATTTAAAAGCAAAAGTTTATGCTACCCAACCAAAATCTCTGGATGATTTACGAGAGAGGATAGAAAATGAATGTCGACAATTAAATCCAGCCGTATTAAGCAATGTCAGAGAGGCATTTCAAAATAGTTTATACCATTGTATGGAAGTGAATGGTACTCATTTTGAACACTTATTGTAACTTCATAATAAATAGCACAGTTAAAAAGATTAAAGAGTTTGAACTGTTGTACAACCCATTTTAGTACAGGCAAATAAGGTGAAAGTAAATAATAAGTAAAATTTGTGCTCTTAAAAGAAAAATTGTTTATCTCATAAACTAACCACTTTAACCTACAAGTATTATACATTTTTGAAATCAGCTCGAAGAGGAGTATCCAATTTTACATAAAAAATATGAAAAGTAATTTAAAAAAATGAAGGGGATGCTGCTAGGGGTGAGGGGGTGGCTTTTCCAGTGAGTTTAAATAAGCCATAATGCTTGCCCCTTCCAACATAAATTGACGTGTTTTTGGATTTTTTCTTAATACCAGTATTACAAAAGTTATTAAAGGTGGATACTTTTATCTGAAAAGCACTGTAATATATATAGTAGGTATATAGTATATAATATATAGTATATAATAAATACATAAGAATATATAGAAAATGCCCAACTTCAAATTTTATACAAGCGAACAGTTGTATAAAAATGGGCCCTTTTCAGTTGTATGAGGATCATGTAAATGTTTTGTAGACCGTTATAAAAATTTAAGTATCCTATAAGACATATCTTATAGAATATAAATTGCTACTTGGGTTGTTCTTTTTAACATCCCGACGAAACATATTTGGCATATTTCTGTAATTATGGTTTCTTATACCGCATATACGTGTCCTTGATATCAATGATATCATTCAAATTCAAATTCGTTGAGTGTGTTATAAAATTTCAATATGGTCCAGCAGCTTTCCGTGCTCGGTATGGGCATCATCTCAGGAAAACTGACAAGACAACAATTGGTCCTTTCATCCGTTACTTCGGGCCCATATACAAAGTTATGAAGTGATATTGGAGATGAAATATTTCGCTTCGATACACTCTTTCACGTAGTGAAATGTAAATAAGGGATGAAACTGACGCAAAGGGTTGCTTTTGCATCGAGATTACGAATTATTTCCAAGCGCTTAGAGATTCAAAAGGTGAGCCAGTTAATGTGAAGCTGCTTATTATAAACAAATATAACAAAAAATTAATAAACAAAACATGGAACATATAATTTCACAATATTCGAGATTTAATCGTCTTTTACTTCCAATGTGGAATGTAAGCGGTGTTGTTACATTATATAACTGGAAAATGCGAAATAACAGACACCCTTAGATGGACATTCTATTCATGAACATTTTCATGTTGTATGGATAAAGTTTTATAAACTGAATCAAATTACAATTTTATATAATAAATATTGGAGGACATTTATTGAGGAGCTCCAGAAATATTGTGGGATAATTTTTATTTTCAGATAATACAAAATGACAAAATCTGTGAATGCCAACAAAATAAGCGAGTAAACTGTTTTATTCATACTGAAAGGCAGATATCCTTGCCTAGGGTCTGAAACTGCTTCCACTGGTCCTGAACCAGTATTTGGAATATCAAAAACTGCTGCACGTGGTTGTATATTTCGGTGTACTCAAACTAAACATCAGTCGTACTGTAGACACGTGCAAAAATAGGAACACAGCAAGCTCCTGGTGAAAAAACTCTCGGAGAAGCTGAAGCATCGAAGAGGAGGAAACAGCGTCTCACATTATCTTTGACTGTAAAACATTATCTCATTAGAGATATAGACTCCTAGGACTAGAGCATCCAAGGGATGATTTCTACAAGAAGGACCTGGTGGAAAGACTGTTGAGCCTAATAAGTGCTACTGGTCTCTTCATATAAACGGCACAACTAAGAGCACGAAAATCCTGAAGGCTGAGGTGCCGAGGACTCTACGCCTCTAACCGCAAATATAGACCGGTAGCTAATGACACATTTGATTTCATTATTTCAAATGGAAGCCGTTTTTACAATTGAATTTTATGTTGAGTGAGGCCCAAGGTACAAATGGGATAATCGACGCTACAGTGAACATTGGAAATCTTATAGTTTTCATGAAACTAGAATAATGTTATGTTATTGTTATTTTATCTACTTGGATTAGAAAATCTAAACTCTTTTCGGCATACAGTAGTCAATTTTTTTCTCATCTTTTTCTCAATTTTCAACCCTAGCTTATCAACTCTTGGTATCAGTTGAATTTGTATGCCATGTTTTTCATGATAAATTAGTACCTACCCAAGGATTGCATCCAGGCACTCTGCATCCATAAGTTGATTGTTTTATTTTCGTGGAAGCTCTAAGACTTTCATTGTCCACTGTATTGTCGATTATCCAGTTTGGTTCTTGGTGAGAACCCTTATTCTACTTTCTCATAAAACTGGAAGGTAAAAACACCTTTTATACGGAATAAAGAATCTGAATGTATCATGAGCTCACTCTTCTAGTTTGTTGATTATCCGGAGGCTTTGACAGCACAATTATTTAATTTTGTGAATAAATCAAAAAACAACATATGCTTATATAATTGAAACTGCTAAAATCCATCATCTGAGGAGAATTTGCAGCTACATTCTCCTGGTCTATTTTCGACCGTTGTGGTTTCCAGCATGTGTTAGTGGAAGCGGAATTTCGCACGAAGACTTAGTTAATACTTAATTTGCTTTTTGCTCGGTGGAAGTGTTGAAAAAAGTTCGCTAAGGGGAAAGGAACTAGGGAAATTAGCGAGAAAGTTTTTGTCTCAAAATTGAAGACAGATGTTGAGACGATAAAGTTGTTATGCTACAACAGAAAAAAGTTTTTAGAACAGATATATTTAAAAAGAACTAATCTTATTCATATAATCAAGTTCTGGAAATATTCATGTTGGAACAATAATTCGCTTGAAGTGGTATGAACGAACGATTCTCAAGGGTTTAAAGCAGCGAGGATTTGGTAGTTCACGTCATTCCAAAGTCTAATCAGCGCTGTTACAAAAATGTTATGGTCGAGCACCTCTGGTGATTTGTAATTATTATGAAAATAAAAATAGTCAGGATGAACAATGGATCAGACAACCACAAAAGATGTTGAAAGGTCACAGTGAAATAGGCCAATTAGCCACATCATCAAATCTGATCTAATATAAGCTTATAAATTTTGCATTTTAGTGAAATATCAATAAACGCTGGCCCTGCGATCAATTGCTCATATTTTTACGTACATTATTATTGCACGATCTGAACAGATGAGGCACTCACACATAGAATGATTATAAGTAGGGGTTGTGGTTTCTGAGTATAAGGCAATAGCAATTTTTTTTTCAAACAACCCAGTTTGCCTCCTTCAATATTCAATAATTGAAACATTAGCATGATTTCCATTTTTGATGTTGTAAATTGTTATACATTTTTTTTCTCTTTGTATCATTGGAATTTACGTCAAATTTGATCATTTCATTCAGTCTCACGTCATTTACTGTCTATTATTTATATTTGCTCCGTATAGATATATGTTACTGAATCAATGACATTTTTTTGCAGGTTCAACTGCGAACAACGTTTTGGTAAGTTTAATTTCTTATTCATTACCTCAATTTATTTTGATATATTCTTCATTGTCGGAAAATACACACTTACTCAGCATTCTCCGGTAATATTCAATTATTCAATTAGTGTGTGTGTGAGCGCAAGTGTAAGTAAGCTCTGTAAGCTGTCAGTTACCATATTGAAAAATTAAGGACAGTGTGGCATGAATTCAACGTATTTTCATGAAGAACCTGTGTGTTTCTTGTGAAGTTTTGGAAATTGAACCAGTACCACCTCCATTTTCCCCCATGCCATAAGATCTGTCCCATCTCAATAACAAGATCGGTATACTTTCCTATTTTTCAGTTTTGCATGTCCAAAATATAATTGTAACGAGGTAGAGAACAAGAAAAACTAAGTGAGGCTTGAGGTTTGATAAAGCTACTGTGTTAGCGAAACGCGTCACTTTATGTTTAAATACAATGTAGATTTAACAAAATAAAATTGTTTGATTTCATAACTTACTATTGATCTACATCAAGTAGAAGCCTCATCTATTCAAATTGAATTAAAATCGGTTAAGAAATGCGGATTTCACAAGGGTGCTCCCAAACAAGATCGGCACACTGTATAATGCTCATCCATGCCCAGGATCATTAGCGCTCAACAAGAATATACAGGGGAATTAGATTAGTTACAAAAGTCATACATGAAAAGTCAAATTGCACTTGTGAAAATATAATATTATAAGAATGGAGCAACAAATTTTATTCAGCATCTGTATGTTTTTTGAAAAGTTTATCATATCATTATAATCAAGGAGTAACTTAACAAGAAGCTAAGCTTCCCATCCTTTTTTGTATGCACATGTCTTAAAGGAGCTATAATAAAATACCTGTCACTCTTCACTTTGTCTAGCAATTATATCGCTGATATTTGAAAATTTTATCATTTTCTCAATGTATTTACTGAGTTATCTGTTATCTCACAAGATCATACATTTTTGTAACCAAAACATCAAAGAGATTGCGTCGGGCTTCGCTTTTTGATGCTAAACTGATGTATTCTTTGCTTTTATCATAACAATCATTCAGGCACTTCTTATTCATTTTCACATAGTTACAAAATGTTTCGTAACAGCATTGTGATTGTTCGTTGTGTGGGATTGTGGGAGGTTAATTCTCAACTCATAATAACAGGGTGTCAATAGGAAATGAAGATGTTGAAGCGAGACAATACCCGCTCTCTACAAGCCCTCCTTTTCGCCGTACTTAGCTTTCGGCTGAAACGCTTTTTATATACACTGGAATATATCTATGAGTTCCTGCGTTCTTGTTACAATTGAAAGTTGAATTATATTATTATTTATATTTTCTCCTCCTGATTATAGAGCGTTGGCTCATGAGAGTAGGGTAGGACTCCTTTCACACGTCCTACCAACCCAAAATCACCTGTGTGAATTCGCTGATGTTCGTAGTTAGACGGAACAAATCTATAAGCTAGGTGTGAAATGAAATTTTGAAATATATATCTATAAATTCTAAATATTCGATAGCTTTCTGAAAGTTCGTTGTAGTGGACTCTGATATGTTGAATCGTTAGTTTGTGTACCTACTTAATGACGAAAATTCTTAAACTTTTCATAATGAGGAAGAATAGGTTCTACTCCAAGTTAAAAACTACATTTTCCACATCCAGGAGATATTCTTCCAAGTAGTAAGTATGGTGCTGTTAAATGTACCTATGTCCCATTCTCATTGTGGATATAATAACATAGGTATGTCCTGATTTCCTCTATTTGTTATAGATTTATACCTGAGCATAAGGACATATATATGGACTATCGATTTGTCTAGTTTACGGTTAGGTTAGATGTTATTAAGATGCCTCTCATTTTGTCAAGTATTGACAATTCTGTTGCTGAGGTCATTCTTCAAATCTTGACGGGTATATCATTACGACCGCTTAATCCCAAGATATTATGGCTAGCTCAATCGAACTGTGAAAACTCCTATCGACTCCTTTCATATAAACTTCCATCTGTCCTGGCCTCTTTTGATAATATGGTTCTCCGTTTTGATTCCCTCTATTTGATCCTTTCCTGTTTTTTCTCTTGTACTTGTACTTTGACTTGTGCACTCATTAGATCTCATCGGAATGTAGTCACCCACCTATGGTCTATAAAAATATCAACGAGGTAGAAGAAAAAGGAGGGAACTTAAGCGTGGTACTGATTTAACCAACTTTCGATAGAAGTCGCCATATTGACAAGCCATTAGTGACATTAGTCATCAATTCTTGTGTCAAATTGAAAAGCCACGTTGAAAAAAATAGTGATTTTCAGTATTAGAAAGGTATAAATAGAAATAGTATAAATTGAGCTGTACAATATTGTTTGGATAATGCTTTTTCCCAATATATACCACCTTTAAAAGATGCTGATGAGAGTTTTTCGTTCACCCTGATTGAATAATTCAATGTACGCCTCTAGTTTGTTTACGCTTCAACGGAAGTCGGCCATATTAAGAAGCCACTTTGGTCGATGATTCTTTTATACTGTTATGTTCCCTCCTCTTTCTTTTACCTCGTTGAAAAATATTCATTTCTGTCAAAATAAAGCTGTATCATACCGACTTAGCCTTTTTTTACAGTGAACCATGGATCAGTGTAATTTGGGTTATCTTCCTAATCTGTAGAACCTACCTTCGAATGTAGAGATATTATCCCCTCTTTATATAATTGTAGCCAATGAATACTTCAACTAATATTCCAATTTGAAAAAACTCTCTTCAATTTTTCAGTAAACTAAGGAAATAAAATAAGATGAGTATTGGCAATATTTATTAATTTACGGTAAAATTTCGGAATAATTCAAAGTGAGCTGAATTTTGATATACACCTTTATTTTTAGTGTTTTCAAACAACATCCGAAAAGTACCCGTGATTTGACCTTGAGCTTTGCGAGCTACAGGGCGTGGAGGTAACAAAAATTTATGTTTTCGCTTATATCTTCTTTTCTATTGACTTAAGGTAAAAAACAGTGGAGAGAGAAATTAAAGAGCACAAAATTCTCTACAAAAAAATATATGAGTAGTTTTTCCGTAGTACCAACCGTTTCTGCGAAAACTTGCCCCAAACGTTGATTTGAATTATAACACCACGGAAATACCTATTTCCACAATCAATTTGAGGTCTGAAATATAATAATATACCTTGAGCTGATTCAAAGAGTCTTTTTCGTACAATTTTGGAACAACAATGTATCCAGAATAAAACATTTCAAGGAAATCGCTTGGTAGGCAGCAGCTGCTTTACCTGCGTGGTCTTGTTCTAGCCTGTTAAATCTGCCTGCGGCCCGTTCTGCCTGTTAGTATTGAATCGGTTATGCTATAAGAAGGACGTGTGTTTGTCAGTGCCTAATATAATACATTCCAAAATGGATAACGATTGTTGAATTTGTAACAAATCGCTTAAAAACGAGGCGACAGTAACAGTTAAACGTGGTTTACCAACATTGCGAGAAGCTAGTATCGATAGAGACGATGGAAGAGTGAATCTTTTGAATAACGTGAATTCGATAACAATTCATGTCGAATGTCGCCGAAATTACGTCCGGAAAAGCACAATAATCGCTTTCAAACGTGAAAGAGAATCCGAAAATGCAGCAAGCACATCTAAAATCAGCCCCCCCAAGGCGAAGATGCGAGCAAATCAATCAGCTTTTGAGGCAGAGGAAAAGTTCCGCAAAAAATTTACTCATCCCAAAGTTGTTACCAACATGAATCTAATAAACAACATCTTTTATTTTCACATGCTGTCTCCGGGTGTGACACAACATCAGCTCTTTTTAGTAAAGGTAAGACGACAGTTTTAAAACTATTGGAAAAACGCAAAGATTTGCAAGCTGCAGCTCAAGTTTTCACGCGAAGAGATTCCTCACACGAATTGATTCTTTCTAGTGGGATTAAATTTTTACTGGCGTTGTATGGTGCTCCGATTCAAGAAATATCTATTGATCAATACCGTTACATGTGTTTCACAAAATTAATAAGTAAAAGTAAGCCGGTGAAATTGAATGTATTACCGCCAACAAATAGTGCAGCTAAAGAGCACCTTGACAGAGTTTATTCTCAAGTACAAAAGTAGCTGGGAAATGAATCAAACCCTAATGACTGGGGATGGATATTGAGAAACGATGTATTGGAACCAAAAAAAACAATGCAAGCTCCCGCTCCGGATTGTCTTTTGAATCAGATCTTCTGTAATTGTAACAAAGGTTGTGGAACATTGTGTGGATGTAGAAAGTTGGGGATTAAATGCTCGTCAATATGTGGTCATTGCAACGGGCAATCGTGTTTAAATGCCAATAAAATTGAAGATGTCGTGGACGACCAAGTTGATGAACCAGAGAATGAAGATCAACTGGAGACATTTTCTACCGGTTATCTAGAACAACGCGACATAGAAGGAGAAGAAGAGGAGGATGAAGAAGCTTGAATCTCTATTTTGACTGATTTAAGAAGTATTGAGAGAATATTTTGACAGACTAAGACGGTGGATTAGGCTTAGAGGGGGTACCACATAAAAAAAAACGCGCCTCGTACTCAAAGGTGTACCTCAAAGGTGGTGTGGAATGGGGTACTTTGTATTGGACTCACACTTTTCACGCCTGTACTGTGTTCAAATGGTTGGACCTACGGAAAAACGGATCACACACTTTAGTAGAAAATTTTGTGCTCTTTAATTTCTCTCTCCACTGTTTTTTACCTAGAGTCAATAGAAAAAAGATATAAGCGAAAAACCAAATTCTTACTCCATTTGCGCCCTGTAGCTCGCGAAGCTCAAGGTCAAAGCACGGGTACTTTTCGAATGTTGTTTGAAAACATTAAATGAAGATGTATACCAAAATTCAGCTCACTTTGAATTATTCCGATCTAAAATCCTCATTTGAGTGAACTAATAACAATAAAGAATTATCATTTCCCATAACCATAACCATGCCTTTATTGTTCACATTAAAGAAAATAAAAGACTATTGTGAGCGTGTGGGAGACGTCGAGTCGTTGCAAACTTGATGAGATTTCGCTGGTATTTGCATCGCTCTCTGCGATATAAGATCCGCGATATTATAATGAGGTATTATGTTCTATTGAAAGGAAGAAAATTTTTAAAGAATGGCTGTCATATTCACTTCTAATGATGCAGCCGAGACGAAAAATTTCATATTTCAATACAGAATATTTTTTATTTTTCTATTGAGAGCAATTACTTCCATTAAAAGAAGCTCAATGTTTAGAATAAAGTGGAAATTATGAAAATTGTGATAATTCTTCTGGAAATACAAACTGTATGTGAATTGAAGCTATAAGATTTTCCCTTGACCGACTTTGGATGCTATATATCAATGGAACATTCTGCTAAAAAGTATATGTATATGTATTTTGGTGTCGGCTCCCCAGGAATGATTTGATAGGACTCTAAGTAAGTTCATTCTCGTCTGGCAAATTTTAAGCAGGTTATTGATGTGCATTGTCCATTTCAGCTGATAGTCAAATGTAACTCCTAAGAATCTTACGCTTTCCTTCTGTTCTAATTGTTTCCGATTCAGATGTAGACTAATGTTGGCTTGGCCTTTTTTCCTAAAAACTATAAAGTGGGTTTTTGTTGAGGAGAAGGTTAAACCAGTTGTACTAGACCAGTTTTCTAATTTGTTCAGGTAATTTTGTGAAATATCTTGGGATAAATCTAAGTCTTTACTTTTTTTGTAAATTAAAAGATCATCTGCGTAAAGACTCGCTTTTACTGGTAAATTAAATTGATTTGCTAAACTGTTTATCGCAATTAAAAAAAGGATAGGACTTAATATTGCGCCTTGCGGAATTCCGTTTTGTATTATCTTTTTACTTGATAGTCTGCCATTTGTTCTGACCTGGATAGTTCTGTTACTAAGAAATTTTTTTATTAATGCCAACATTTTGCCTTGTATACTTAAATCCCCTGAAATTTTTATTATATGGTATCTCCAAGTTGTGTCGAAAGGCTTTTTTATCAAAATTGAAATATAAATTTCAGTTATATTATCAGTAACTTTGGTTTTTAAAATTCATCACCTGTTATATTCAGTCATTATTGAAATCTCCCATTCAATCCGAGTTCACCCATATGTAACACTTATGATTTTATTTAGAATAGAAGGTCTTAAATACATAAAACGGTGTCAAATATGTAGATTCAAAGAAATTTGATTGTTCAAATGTAGAATGCTGTGATTTTGTTAATTGGGAAATTTTTTATTGGAGGAAATTTAACGTCAGATAATGAAATTGTACCTACACTGAGAAACTTGTTTAGAGCCAATTTTATTCAGATTTGATTTCAGCAAGCTGGAGCTCCAGCTCATTTTGTTTTATGTATCTTAGATCCTCCATGAGACTACATAAAATCATAAGTGTTACATATGGTTGAACTCGTATCAAATAGGAGAATTTAATAGTGACTGAACATACAGGGTGATGGATTTGAAAAAGCAAAGTTACTAATAATACAAGATAAACAGCAGATCTGGCAACAGTGCCAATATCAAATATGGAATATCCGTATCCTAAAATAGGTGTACCCCAAATGTTGTACAATTAGAACTAACAATTTACGAGATAATTGGCCGTTTTCACACTTTTGTGCCACTCTGTATAAGTGATATAGAATATTCCACCAATGTTTTGTGAATTACGGCCTCGCTTCAACGAAATACAACATAAATATTCTCCTAACGGCCTAGTTCAGCAGTTATCAAACTACATATAAGCCTTAGTTTTCATTAAGTTTAAAATGTCCCATTGCCCCTTGCAGATTAATCCCACAAACACAAACTAAAATATCT